>JACGDI010005585.1:8027-147084 GCA_014898725.1 Jacaranda copaia
TGGCAGAAAGATACATGACCCAGGAGAAAATGAACAAGCTCAAGTTTGGATCCTTTGAGATTGAGAAGAAAAAGAAGAAAAGAGACAACCAGAAACACAAAGAGCAAGGTCGATCTCCGATCAAATGCTTCCATGACTATATGCTATTGAACATTTCGAGGAAGGAGGTCCTGTACGCTATCCAGCATGATAACCTCCTCAAAAAGCCTAGAAAATTGACGGATACTAAAGCCATGAAAAAATTAAAAAAATATTGTCACTTCCATAAACAGAAAGGGCATGACACCAATGAGTGCTTCAATCTCCAAGACGAGATCGAGAGATTGATTAGGCACGGCCACTTCAAAAAATATATAGGTGTGGAAGCCCAGACTGAAGGGGGCAAAATCGATTTAACTCTCTATAGAGAAAAGTCGGTTAGCCCTAGAAGAAAAGACAAAAGAAAGAAGCCCACCCAGAAAGATTGCCCACCTATTAGAGGAGTGATTAACATGATTACAGGAGGTCCCACTACGGGAGACTCTAAGTCTACTTGGAGGCAAACACAGAGGAGGCTCGAGTCCAATAAAGCTTCGCTTGTGAAGACAACTTTCCACCTCTCAACGAGCGTAGAACCCATTTCATTTATTGATGCCAACTTGGCCTAACTTGAGGGCAAAAATATTGATCACAAGATAGATTGCTCAATGGTTATTTTTGTAGAGATTGCAAACTTTAAGGTGCACAAGGTTCTAATTGATAATGGCAACTCAGCGAATGTCATTTTCTTATCTACACTAAAGAGGATGAACTTGGGCAAGTTGAAATTCCAACCTGGGCGCATGCCACTGGTCGGATTTGGGGGGTCAGAGATCATACCAAAGAGGTTGATCGACTTGTTCACATCTTTTAGGGAGGCTCCTCGAAGGAGAACATTAATGCTAAATTACCTTGTGGTCGACGCCTCATTCGCCTATAATATCATCATTGGCCGACCCGTCATCAATGACTTTCGTGCCATTGTATCCACCAATCATTTGAAAGTCAAGTTTCCAACCCCTACCGGCACGGGTGAGCTCTTGTGTAATCTGAAGGAGGTGTGGAGATGTTACAACATCTCGATCGAGCCAATCGAGTAGAAAATCCAAAGAGTCCCAAGTCAGCAAGAAACGGAAGCTGGAGAACACCAGAGTGGAGTCTATCGGGGAATTCAAGACTATTGAACTTGAAGAGGGTAGCCCTAAAAAGATAACCCTTATTGGGAGAGACTTAGGGCCCTACTTGGAATGTCTCATGGTCGATTTCTTGAGGAGAAATGTTGACATCTTCGCACGAAAGGCATCTGACCTGCAGGGGATCAACCCTAATGTCATTGTGCACTGTCTCAACACTGATCCCTTATATAAGCCGGTCAGACAAAAGACAAGGGTGTTCAACGCTGAGAGGACGTAAATCATCGAAGAGGAGGTTAGAAAACTCTTAGATGCAGGGTATATTGTAGAGATTTAGTATCCCTCTTGGCTTTGTAATATTATTTTAGTCCCAAAAATAGAGGGACAATGGCGGATGTGTAATGATTTTACTGATTTGAATAAAGTATGCCCTCAAGATCTTTACCCCCTGCCTCAAATAGATTTACTAGTTGATTTAACTGCTGGGTATGAATTGTTGACTATGATGGATGCATTTCATAGATATTATCAAATATTCATGGCATCTGAGGATAGGGATAAAACATCTTTTGTTATTCCTAACGGTGTATATTGCTTTCTTATCATGCCATTTGATTTAAAAAATACAAGGACAATTTATCAGCGATTAGTCAACTTCATGTTCAAAGATGAGATTGAAAAATCGATGGAAGTCTACGTCGATAACATGATAGTCAAGATAAAAAAAGCCCAAGACTACTTGCTCGACCTCAATCATACTTTTGAAATATTAAGGGCATTTGGATTGAAGTTAAACCCGAATAAATGCATGTTTGGGGTCCGAGGAGGAAAATTCTTGAGCTATATGGTCAGCCAGAGAGGCATTGAGGCCAATTCATAAAAAAATCAAGCAGTCTTAGATGCTCCCCTCTAAGAATGATTCAGAAAGTTCATAGGCTAGTCGGGAGAATCATGGCTTTGGGAAGGCTCATCACGAGATTGGCCAATAAAAGCCTTCCCTTTTTCAAAATTCTCAAAAATGCAAGAAAGATGAGTTTTCGGTGGACAAAATAGTGTGACCAGGCACCAATCAAATTGAAACAGTATTTGGCCTCACCCCCAATGTTGGCAAAACCCGAGCTAAGAGAAGTACTTCAAATATACTTAGCAGTCTTGGAAGCGTTAATCAGTTCAATACTAGTATTGACCTAGGATGGCAACCATTGACCAGTATACTATCGCAGTAAGTCACTCCAAGGGCCAAAACATAATTATTTGGAGATTGAAAAATTTGCATTGGCCTTAGTGACCGTTGTTCAAAAGCTGAGATCGTACTTCCAGTTTCACTGTATCATAGTGCTAACAAACTAGCTATTGAAGCAAGTGTTGGTGAAGCCTGATACATTAAGCAGATTGACCAAGTGTGTGATTGAGATTGGAGAGTTCGACATCAGCTTTCAACTTTGAATGGCTATCAAAGCTCAAGTACTTGCCGACTTCATTGCAGAGCAAGTTGATTTACCCAACAAAAGTATCGCGAACCCTCTTATTTGGACTCTGCAAGTTAACAGGTCATCGACCACATCTAGGGGAGGAATTGGGGTCACTTTTTGCTCCCCAGATATGGAACAATATGATTTTGCAATCAAACTAGATTATACAGTCACAAACAATGAGGCTGAATACGAGGCCCTGTTGGTAGGAATGAGAATGGTGCTTGAGCATGGGGTCGAACACTTGGTCATGATCACAGATTCCCAGCTATTGGTAGAGCAGGTTGGAGGAAATTTTGAAGCCAAAGAACAGTCGATGGCCCGATACCTAGCTGAGGTAAAGAGGTTGCAGCAATCGTTCAAAAGGTTTACTCTTAGTCAGGTCCCTCGATTTGAGAATGAACGAGCAGATACCCTTTCCAAGTTTGCCATCTCAATAAGAGGAACAAGAGACAAGAAGATCACATTTTTGGTCTCGGACAGGCCGTTGATTGCACTCTTTGATTAAAATCTTATAACAGCCATCAACGAGACATCTATTTCTTGGTAAACTCCAATAAAACTATATCTCAGCCAAGGTATTATCCCCGATGACAAGAATAAGACTAAGCACCTTTGAGGTCAGGCCTCCAAATTCACCCTCGATGAGCATGGTCAATTATACAAAAGCTCCTTTGTCGGACCCCCCTTGAGATGCTTGGATCAGGATCAGGCATTGGAAGTGTTGCAGGATGTTCATGCGGGCATGTGTGGCAACTATTCTAGAGGAAGGTCCCTTGCCCACAAAATAATTAGGTATGGATACTTATGGCCAACATTGTTGAAAGATTCGGAGGATTTTGCATGCAAGTGTGCATCATGCCAAGTCCATTCCGACCGGCCGCACTAGCCAACCGTGCCGATGGTTAATGTTCAGATTTTCTAGCCGTTCGATCAATGGGGAATTGATGTAGTGGGTTCTTTGCTGAGATCAACAGGGTAGCAAAAGTTATAATCTTAGCGGTTGAATATTTCACCAAATGGGTTGAAGCTGAAGCTGTCCTTAAGATAACCGACGTGGCCATAAAAAGTTTTATATGGAAGAATATCATTTGCCATTTTGGACTATCCAGGGTACTTATTTTAGATAACGGCACTTAGTTTCAAAGTAAGAGTATAGGAGGTTGGTGCGAGGCTTTGGGGATCGCACAACTTTTCACATCAGTAGGCAATCCTCAGTTGAATGGACAGATCGAGGTGACCAATCAGACTGCCCTCAATCAATTAAAGGCCATAATTTAGGATACTGAGACAAACAAGGCAGATGACCTGTCAGGCGTGCTATGGGCTTACAGGATAACTCTCTGAACAGCCACCGATCGCACCCCTTACAGCCTAGTGTATGGGACAGAAACAGTTATACCTTCAAAATTGATCCAACATACTGCTCGTGTCATCCACTACCACCCACTAAGAAACACATTAGAGAGGAAGCTATACCTCAAAACTATCGATGATCATCGACAGGAGGCCTACAACATTATACAATGCTATAGATCGAAGATGGCCTAGACCTATAATAAAAGGATCAGAGAGTGTCGTTTCAACGTTGGAGATCTTGTCCTCAAGAAAGTGAAGGTCTCCAAGAATGTGGGCAAGCTCGAGCCAAAATGGGAAGGGCCATATTTCGTTATCAAAATAGCAAAACATAATGTCTACAGGCTGGCCAACATGTACGGAGAGGAACTCTCTCACTCATGGAACGCCATCAATCTCAGGAAGTTTTTTATTTAAAAATTGTATGACACTTATACTTGTAAGCTATTGGCTTAAATAAAATTGCAATTTTATTGGCTTAATTGTTATCTTTAATAATTCTAGTCAACCCTACAGTCGATGACTAAGTAGCCCATTATTATCACCCAAACAGCTCCTAGCCGTCCAAGAATCTAGTCAACCCCATAGTCGACAACTAAGCAGCCCCTTGCTACCACCTAAACGGTTCCTAGCCATCCAAGTTTCTAGTTGACCCCATGGTCAACAACTAAGCAGTCCCTTACTGCTATCCAAATAGCTCCTAGCCATTTAAGTTTGTAGTCCACCCTTAGTCGATGACTAAGTAGCCCTTTGCTGGCACCTAAACGGCTCCTAGCCGTCCAAATTTTTAGTCAACCCTGTAGTCGATGACTAAGTAGCCTCTTGCTACCATCTAAATAGCTCCTAGCTGTCCAAGTTTCTAGTCGACCCTGCAGTTGACGACTAAGCAGCCCCTTGCTATCAAAAACGGCTCATAGCCGTCCAAGTTCTTAGTCGACCCCATAGTCGATGATTACGCAGCTCTTCATTACTTCTACTCGACCATCCATCTTTTGTTGATCCCATACTTGGCAAGGAATGCGCCACCTTTTTTGATGGGCAATTAACTTTAAAGGTCGAGCAGATAGTCAATAAATAATATGAAGCAATTGATGACATAGTCGTGCAACACCATTACTACGCAACAGGCAACCAAATATTTTTTCACATTATCACAACGGAAGTTAAACACTATGTATGTTGCTACAGAAGGAGAATGAAAGAAAAGATATATTTTTTATTGATAATACTTTAGCAAGGTACATACTAAAGCTAGTCCAATTCGACTTCAAAGTTGGCTTAACTCCTCTTGACCACCTTTCAGCCCAATGTGTGTCTGGCTCGGGCACCGCACAAGCGAGCGGAGAGACTGCTTGAGGAGGTTCCGATGGTCTCGGGAGATCACCTATAAAGTTAGTCGACTGCAGCATGTACTGCGCTAGGTTGATCTCTTCATCCCTTAGTTGGGTAACGAGATCCTCCACGAATGCAAACTCCAAACATATTTGCTCTAGCCAAACATTGACCTCGATCTTTTCTTTTTGCTCCTCAGACAGTGGTGCGTTGGGTGCGACAGCAGTAGATCCTCCCTCAACAGCCTGTTTAGTGCCACTTCTTCTGGCTCGAGGAAAGGCTCCAGCCTATCATTGTGCAGGAAGCTCATCCGATCTCTATCCTCAGCACAGAAGCAATAACCTATATGCTCTAGTTGTTTAATGGCCTGCTAATATGCTTCGCGGACATCATCCAGGGCTGCAACTGCACTGGCATCTTGGAAAGTGACCACGAACTGCTCAATAGCCTCGTGCAGCACCGTGGGCAAATGCCGAAAGAAAACCTCTTTAGCTTGGCTGGTCGCCTCTGCGTGCCCTTTGGCCCGACCAGAGCTGAAGCTCACTTGATGGTCGAGATGGGCTTTCTTAATGATGTTATCCATTCAGCTCTGATCCGCGATGGCCTGGACTAAATGCTGATCCTTGGGTTGAGCTACTGTTAGAGGTTGGCCACCCTTTTATTTAGTTGCTTGACTTGGAGCTGGGAGGATTTAAGCTGCACCTTAAGAGTTTCCATTTCTCCCCCAGCCTCCAACTTTTCCTTGGCAGCCAGTGCCATCTACTGCCGGAACATATTGTAGCCCAGCTGCCTTATCTGAAACATAGCAAGGTCATTCTCAAACCAACATGAACATAATAGAAAGGATGTAGTCAAAACTTATCGATCTCATACTTACCACATTTAGTAATAGGATATTGCCTTTATTGTCCCGAGATGACTCAGGTTCATGAGTTTTCACTGGTCGTTCACAAAGAGCCCTAAGGTCATCCACTTTAGAGCGTCAGCGGTAGTCGGCCCTCCATCAAGGATTGAGGTCGAGTCAGATATCTCCTGATCTCGATCAGTGGCGAATCTTGGAGGAGATAGCTAAGGGAGCTAGAACATCGGGCCATCACCGAGCTTTCCAAATAGGTCCTAGCCTGTCATCACCTTCTGTTTTCCTTTCCCCTCGGTAGCCTTCTTTTGAGCCAAACCTCCTTGTTCGACCAGCTACCTCTTACCCTGACCTCTAGGGCTGCTCTGCTCGAGCTCCTCCCGACGAGTGGATTAGGTCTCCAGAGTTACCTCAAATTGAGGTGGCGGCGGTGCAGATGTCGACCTCGCTGAGCCCGCTTGCTCAGCAGTGCCTACACGTCGAGCAACAGCAGCAGCCTATCGACATGTCTCGACCTTTAGAGCCCTGACTTGGGATTTGTTACGGCTGCGGACCATGATGTCATTGCGATCTATATGGGCAAATAATTTAAAACTGATATCAAATTTGAGCAGAAAGATAGCATGCAATAAAAATAGTCGACGAAAAGTTTCTACCTAATCGATTGCCCACAGACAGGTCGAGCAGGGTAGGTGACAGACCAGCCAAAACTAAACACCTCTTCTCGATCAGTACAGAGGCCTCCATTTGCCCAAACCCAACTAAATCCCGAATGAAGGTGTTGGACCAATTAGGTGTTTGGTTCCCGGGCATCTCCATAGGCCCTCTTCACCAACCCCACGAAATAGCAAGCAACCTCGACCCCCAGATATAAAAATAGTATTTTTTCCACCTCTGCCCATAGGAAAAGATAGGGGATATCAAAAATTTTTGTCAGGGTCGAGTGGTCAGGTAATAGAAGTCGGACTCTTCGCTACTACCCGACTTTTGGGACATGGAAAGGTGGAATAAGTTAGAGAAATTGGCAAAAGTGGCGGGCTGGTCGTATAGGTGCATCAGCACAGCAAAACTGTACAATGTGGCAAAATAATTGGGGAGTAATTGTGTGATGTAGACCCCTAATCCTATAAGGAGGTAGACTATGGACTGACCGAGCAGGAACTTGAGACCACATTTTAACCTTTCCTCAAATACAATTATAAATCCCTGGGGAGGTCGATATATTCTATCCCGAGTCCTCAGTGCTACCAGCTTATACTCATCCGAGATATGATACGTTACTCTAATACTCACTAGATTTGCAGCGGTTATTTTTGAGGTTATTTCAGTATAATGGTTGGGGGTAAATAATTGACCCCAACTTGCAAGCATATTAGCTGGACCAGTCTCCCCTTTCGATACTATCCTAACATCGCTCGAACTACTATTACTACTCGAGCTAGAGCTTTCGCTCACAGATGGACTGGACTCAGATGTGTTCTCGGCCCCAGTCTTTCCCCCCACAGGCCATATTTTCTAACCTAGTGCTATCAGAATCAAGGCTAGCAAACATGCTTGTACAAAGGAAAGGTAGAAAAGAATGAGAATAGCAAAGATACTTATAGTGAAAACTTCACAAAGGCAAAGTGCAGAACTTGGTGGGCTTCAAAAATGGCAATTTGTAAAAGTGTAAATGGAGTTAGTTATTCCCCTATTTATAGGCATTCATGTGCAAAAATCTGTGTAAGTGCTATGATGACAGTCTGCCACAGTAGGCTTCATATTCTATGCACTGATAGCTGTATTAAATGTAAAGAAACTACCTCAAACCCTAGTAAGTAGTTCAAAAATCCAGGCCGATAGTTTAAAAACCCAGGCCGAGAATTCAAAAATCCTAATCGAGCATAGTACCTGCTATGGTTAAATATAAACTCTCTGCTCCTTCTCGTCGGCAAGCTCGATCAAGATCGTGAGTTGGGGGACTCATGATATAGGATACCCAGTAGGCCTAACAGGCCCAGCATCAAATGCCCAGTGGGCCTATCATCAAATGAGACAACCTAGGAGGCCCAATAGTAAGTATATTTGGTCGATCGGTATCAATCTCACTTGGTAGGGTCTGCGGTCGATCCATATCGACCTCAGAGCCACTCTAGAAGTTTGAGTATCCGAGTCTGGTAGACATGTATCGACCTCAAGACCCACTCCAATATTGACTCAGATCCCTACCGTGTTTATTAGTCTGACAGGCTACATGCCTCCGCATTAATGACACATGACATCCAGTACAATCGCTACCACCAACTCTGACAACTCTGACAAACCCTGCCAACAACTTTGGCAGAGACGCACCTCTACTGGCATTGTTTATCCAAAAAAATAGGAGATTTAGCCACCTAGCACAGTACTGGGATCTGGACATGGAATGATCCCTAATCCCCTAGGAAAGACAAAAGTTAGTACACCTGATAAGGTTACTTGGGTTAAATCACGCCTATAGAAAGCTCTAAATACTTTAGGCTCATCTTTGCTCAAGGTAATGCCCTATACACTACAAACTTTCCATTCTCTATATTTTGTTCAATCTCTCCATCTCGACCAAAACTAACTTGAGCATCGGAATGCCCTCGGCTAGTTTAACGTGTGTTGTTATTGCAGATCTCAAGCCCCAAGTTATACACAATCCTAAGTACTTGACCTCTCTGGTTGAATTACCAGGAGCACAACTCCTATTTTCTCTATACGTAGCTTTCTGCAGTATCATTGTTGTAACTTGGAATGATCTAAAATCATAAATATGAAATAATAGTAAAGAAATTTAATGCAACTGACAAAAAAATTTAACGTGGTTTAGCGATGTGCTTAATCCACCCAACAAAGAAAAGATTTTATTAATTTCAAATCAAAATGCAAGTACAAACTTTGAATTCCACAAATCTCATGAGAACAACCAACACTCTCGTTCTAAACTCTATATCGAGAAACTATCTCAAAAGTAGTTAGAAACCCTTGTGTATGCATCTTTTGTAATGAATCTCAGAAGAAAACTGATTAAATACCCACAAAAATTGAGTCTTAGGCCATGGGCTGGCGCAACGCGCCAGGGCGCACATAACTTGCTCCTTAGTGTAAAGTTACTATTCACAACACGAAGTTACTATCCATCGCGCATCTTTTTCAATCCCTTACTCCATTTTGCTCCATTTTTATTTTGATTCTCGTTAATTTAGCCCAAATTTCAAGGTAAAATCAATAATTCTCCACCTTGACTTGAAATTCACTATCCTTTTTTTTTTGTCTCTGCCCCCAAAAAGGCCTGTCATATGAGTTTGCAAACATTAACCAAATCAAAGCAATGCTCAAATTTGATTCCTAGAGTAATCTTAGTCAACATATCTGTCAGATTATCCTTGATCCCAACCTTGTCGTGCAAAATAACACCTTGAGATACCACATCCCAGACAAAGTGATACCTCACATCAATATGCTTTGTTCTCTCATGAAAGGGTTGATTATTGGACAAGTGTGTAGTACTCTAGCTATCACAAAATATTGAAGTAACCTCAAAAGTCCATACCTATATCCTCAATCAACCCCTTTAGCTAAATTCCTTTCTTCACGCCTTTAGCCAAAGCCATGTACTAAGCTTTTGGAGTGGATAATGCAACTGATGATTGCAACGTCACCTTTCAGCTAATTGCACATCTCAAAACACAAAGTACATACCCTGTCATAGACTTTCTGCTATCCAAATCTCTTGCATAATCCACATCCATATAGCTAATAATTATAGCTGTAGAATTCAATTAAATATACCTCAAACATTTATCTGCAGAGCCTTTCAGATACCTTATGATCTATTTCACAGCTTGCTAATGAGTCTTTCCTAGCTTATGCATGTACCAACTCACAATACTAACAGTATGTGAAATGATTGGCCTAGTGCATACCATAGCGTACATCAAGCTACCTACTGCACTAGGATACGACATATTAAGACATGCGCTTTACCTCCTTATCAGCACTCGATTAATCATCTGATGAGAGCTTGAAACGAGCTACAAGCATTGTACTTACTGGTTTGGACTTATCCATCCCAAAACACTATAATACTTTCTCAATGTAATATTGTTATGACAAGTACAACAATCCAGCGTGTTTGTCCCGGATGATCTTTATGCCCAATATCTTCTTTGTGCTGCCCAAATCCTTTATCTCAAATTCTTCACTTAATTGAGCTCTTCAAATATTGATCTCATATATATTTCCAAAGGCTATCAACATATCATTAACATACAATAGCAAATATATTAGGAGGCTATCACTATATTTTTTATAATATACACAATAATCAAAATTGCTTCTAATGTACCATATCTTGGTAATAAATGCAACAAACCTTTTATACCACTACCTAGGAGACTGGTTCAAGCCATATAAAAATTTCTTCAAAAGACTTGCTTGATTTTGTTTCCTAAAAACAGCGAATCCTTTTGGTTAACTCATGTAGATTTTTTTCTCCAACTCACCATACAGAAATACTATTTTCACATCCATCTACTCAAGCTCCATATCAAACAGAGCAACCATGGCAAGTAAAACACGAATGAAAGTATGTTTTAAAACTAGAAAGAACACCTTATGGAAGTTAACTCCCTCTCTTTAAGTAAAACCCTTAGTAACTAAACGCACTTTGTATCTAGCATCCTTGATCCCAAGAATCCATTCCTTCTTCTTGTAGATCCATTTGCAACCTACAATTTTCTGTCCTTTGGGTACATCAACCAACTCCCATGTGCTATTCTTGTGTAGAGACTCCATCTCTTCACTTATAGCTGCAATCCATTTATCAAAATCTGGCTTGGAATTTGCCTCTTTGTATGAGATTAGATCATCTCCTACAAACTCTCAACTAAACTTAATGCATAAGCTACCAATTCTGAATATGCAAACTACTGTGGTGGTTTGACTTGCCTCATTTTCCTATCGCGAGCTAAATGATAGCTTTGTAGTGAATTTTTCTGTTGTTGGTTAGGTGATAATATGCTCTCACCAACTTCATCTACCACCTTCTGTTTTCCCTTTGAAACTTGTAGAGTGTCAAGTTTAAACTCTACCTTCTCCTTGATGCCCTATTAACTGCTTTCAGGCTGCTCTACTTTCTTCATCATCATAGACTCATCAAAAGTTACGTCCCTATTGATAATCATCCTAGGGCCTTTATCATTATTACACCATAAATGATAACCCTTTACTCCATCTGCATAGCCTAGAAATATGTACTTCCTAGCCCTTGGCTCAAGTTTTTCATCACAAACATAAGCATAAGTTGGGCACCAAAATACTCTCAAATTTGAGAAATTAGCAGGAGACCCAGACCAAACTCTCATTAATGTTTTGCAGTTAAAAGCAGTGATGGTGACCTATTCACCAAGTAACAAGTAGTATTGATTGCTTTTACCCAAAAATCCTTTGACAATCCAGCATTAATGAGCATGCATCTAGCTCTCTCTAAGATAGTCTTGTTCATCTGTTCTACAACTCCATTCTGCTGTGGTGTATGTGCAACTATACGATGCCTCACAATTCCTTCCTTATCAAAATTCCTAAAATTCCTTGTTGCAGAACTCCAATCTATTATCAATCCTCAAGCGCTTGATTTTCTTTCTTGTCTGCTTCTCGATTAAAGTTTTCCATTGCTTGAAGTTAACAAATACCTCATCCTTATGCTTCAGTATGTACACCCATACTCTCTATGAGAAGTTATCTATGAATGTCAGCATATACCTAGCACCTCCTTTTGAAGGAACCTGAGAAGGCCCTCAAAGATCTAAGTGGATGTAATCCAAGTTGCCCTTGGTCCTGTAAATTGCATTGTCGAATTTCACCCTATGTTGCTTACCAAGCACAAACTGTTTGTAGAAATTCAGCTCTCTAATCTTCTCTCCATCAAGCAAGCCATGTTCGCTCAGTTTTGACATCCCCCTCTCACTTACATGCCCAAGCCGCATATGCTACAATCTTGTAGTATCATTCACTAATGAAGAAACCGCTACACTACCAGAAATTATGCTACCCTATACGATGCAAAGGCCATTCCTTTTGTCTCCTTTTATGATAAGTAGTACACCTTTGAAAATTCATAGAACTCTATCCCGAGCTCTGTACTCACAACCATTCTTGTCCAGTGTACCTAGCAAAATTAAATTTTTCTTCAAATCTGGAACATAATGCACATCTATTAAGGTCCTTATTATGCCATTGTGCATTCTGATACTTACTGAGCCAATTTCTATAATCCTGCTTGAAGCATTATTTCCCATAAACACTTTACCACCATCGTATTTCTGATAAGTGGTAAACCAATCTTCACATGGGTACATATGGTCGGAGCAGCTGCTATCCAAAATCCACTCAGAGCTTAGTAAGCTTTTGGTAATGTTGAGAACAAGCCCACTATCAGACTCATCCTTAACAATTCATGCGACATCATCCCGATTCTGATCAGAAGTTTCACTTAGTCTTTCGCCTTTTCTTATTCCGAACAATTTCATTTCTAGTGCCTCTTTCCACTGTACCTAAAACACTTGTTGCCATTTTTAAGCTTGATTTGGGACTTCAATCAGCTTCTACTCTTTCCTCTTTCGCTCAATCTGTCCTTCGCCACCAATCCTTTTCTACTTTCACCATCGTTACTACCCAGGACATGTTTTCTCAACTCGTTGGAATTCAATGTAACATTCACATCCTCCATTGAAATCATTTCTCATCCATACAGCAACGTAGTGACCAAGTGCTCAAAAGATTTGGATAGTGAACATAAAAGAATCAACGCTTGATCTTTATCTTCAATTTTAACATCTATACTAGCAAAATCTATGATTACTTTATTGAAATAATCAACATGCTGAGTAATATATGTACCTTCCTTCATCCTTAACGTGTAAAATCATTGTTTTAGATATAGCCAGTTTTTCATGGACTTCATCATATATAGACTTTCCAACTTTGACCATAGTCCCACTGGCGTACTTTTTGTGGTGACCTCTCTCAATATGTTATTTGCCAATGATAACACTAGAGTACCATAAGCTTTTGCCATAAACTTGTTCTTTTCTTCGTCTGTTAGCATTTCCTACAAGGAATCTCTACCTTTTAACACTCTTTGTAAAACTTGTTGACATAGGAAGGCGTAGACCTTCATCTTCCATAGCCCAAAATCATTCTTTCCATCAAACTTCTCTACATTGTACTTCATGGTTGACATCTGACCAATCTTGGCTCTCGATACCAATTTGTTGTAACTTGGAATGATCTGTAATCACAACTATGAAATAATAGTAAAGAAATTTAATACAATTGACAACAAGATTTAACGTTGTTTGGCGACGTGCCTAATCCACTCGACAAAGAAAATAATTTTATTGATATCAAATCAAAGTGCAAGTACACACTTTGAATCCCACAAATCTCACAAAAACACCTAACACCCTTATTCTAAACTCCATCTCAAGAAACTATCTCAAAAGCAATTAAAAATCCTCATATATGTATCTCTCGTAATGAATCTCAGAAAAAATTGATTAAATACCCGTGAAAATTGAGTCTTAAGCCCATGGGCTTGTGTCGCGCATTGGGGTGCGCATACCTTGTGTCCCGGCGGGAAGTTACTGTTCACCATGCGTCTTTTTCGATTTCTTACTTTATTTCGCTCCTTATTTCTACCGATTCTCATTAATTTAATCCAAATTTCAAGACAAAATCAACATATATGATTTCACTTAACAAAAATGATGTTATAAGTTCAACATAATATTCAAGTGAAAGTAGTTGATCTCTAGGGTTTTTACGCATATTTGTTTAAAAATATAATAATAAATCTAATCTTCCTTACTTATGAAGAATTCATTTCTAACATTATGTTTGGATCTTTTTAAATTTCAATTAAGGAAATTTAAGAAAATGGAAATTTTTATTACATTTCAAAATTTAAACATTCTCTAAATTACTTGGTGACAGTATTATTTTCCTACGTAGTACTAGTAGTTAATCGTAGCAGCAGGCAAATGTCGCCCCACTCGCGGGCGGGGGGAATGAGAGTTTGCACGGGACGGAGTTGGGGGCGTGGGGGGTAGGGGGGAGAGAACCGGATAGGGTCTCAGGTTGTAGAGAGAAGGGTCCCACTCCACGCCACGGGTTCCTAAAAACAAAGGGGAAAGAAAAGGCACATGTGATCACATGAATTTCTTGAAGCTACCACCCTCCCCATGTGCCTCCCTCCCTCCACCTATGCCCAATCCCAAATACTACTTACATTATTATTATCAACATGGCGCATATATAGGGACCACGTGTTCTTTTGCCGCAATACCCTCCATCTTGAGCCCCACGACCCACGCCTTTTCTTATGCTGGCCAGCCCCGCCCAGCCCCAGACCCCTTTGGACTTGTGCAGTGGATTGCTGTGGCGCTCGCAAGTAGCTCTTTCTTCTGTCCGGGTACTATAAATATTGGCCCCATTCTAATACAATATATAGTTGAGAAATACACAAAATTGGTGTACTTTGTGTTATCAATTTTAAGTATAGTTTTTAAAAAAATTTAGTGATGTCAAGTCATTGATTTAAATTACATAATAATTTTGACGAAGAATGAAATATTCTAAGCGTTTATTCTATTTTAAATAATAATAAAAATTGTTAGGAAAAAATAAAAATTGTTATAAAATGAGTACCTTGATTTACTATTCGTACCTGTTATGATTTTTTGCTTTTGAGTATCAGATTCTATATTTATACTAATTATAATTATGAATTATAAAAAGTTCATTTCTTTAGTTTAGGGTGTATTTTATACTCTCCCCATTTGAACTCTTGGACCCAGAAAGATTTGGTATTGCTAATATTTTACAAGAGATGTTTACTTACAAATTTATATTAAGTGCCCCAAAAAATGCTTGGTTTAAAATCAAGATGAATTCCTTTTTCGAAACCCACTGCTCCCACACGAGCCATCCCATGTGCCACAATTGTCCTATGAAGGAGAAGAATCCTAGGACAAAATGAGAGGTAGCTAACCAACTCTTAAGAAAGATAGAATTGCTTGCTCTTCAATCCAAGTGGCTAATAATGCACTGTAAATATGATGATATTAGGCTTTGAGACCCTTTTATGTAAACTTATTTTAAAAAATTCCCAAATAATAAGAATTATAAATTTGGTGTAGATAAATAATTTAATGGCTAGATATGTTTATTTTTAACTAGAATAAATATATATATTTCGTTGGTAAGTGTTAATTCATTCCGAATCTATAGCTTATATTTCTCTCAAAGTTGTTCCAAAAATAAAGTTTTGTTTTTTTGTTTTTTCTAAAATAATCTATTTGGTTTATTATTCTCTCACTTAAAGAAATGATATGCTACTATGAACTCTCAGCTACAACTTTTCTAAGGGAGCAACGTAAAAATATTATTTTTCTCACTTGCATCTAAAAATTTGTATTGAATCAAATGAAAACGTAAGGGTGAGAGTAATTTAAGAAATATCTGATTGTCGAATTAATAATAAATGATTTAGTTAAGAGATTAAGGGAATAATAAATAATTTGATTGACAGAGTAATATCTTAAGAATTATAAATTTGGTCATATATGCGGAGAATACAATTGCTATAGATATGTGTACTTTTAAACTAGAAAATATATTTCTGCTGTTGTTAAGTGTAACAATACTTCATTCCAAATTGATTTATAATTCATAATTTCTATTCCGTTCATTTCGAAACAATTTGGTTTTTTTTAAGAATATTTTTCTTTTTCAAAATTATTCTCTAATCATGTTTAATTATAAACCTTCTGTCGCAATGTTTTTAGGCAATCATGTAAAGATACTTTTTCAATTCTCATATAAAATTTCGTTTTGAATAAAATCAAACCTATGACTAATTTAAAAAAGATTTGATTACTGAATTAAAAATAGATAATTCAATTAAGGGATTAAAGGAATAATGTATTATAATTTCATTTATGAGAATAATAAATACTTTGATTAATTAATTTAATAAATAGAGTATTATTTAAATGGTGCATGAATATCAAAATCTGAGAAATAACAATATTTACCATTTGTTAGAAAAATAATACAATAAACATTCCAAAATAATTAAATAATTCAATTTAATACTGATTGAGACAAATGAGTATTCAATTCTCGAAATGCAAGATTTATTGTGCAGATTTTAACATGATGTCTCGTTCTTCCTTGGACTTTTGAGGGAATATGTCTTCACGTCGGCTAGGAATTCACCGTGAAATGTGGATCCTTGGCCGCAGCCGAGCGTCCATTTATTTATTCACAATTATATATATTAGTGACTGTGATTTTAATATTTGAATCAGGTCACTCAGCGAGAAAAGCAAAATGTAAAGTGCAAATATTAAAATATATAATTATATTTTTTGAAGCATAATTTTTTTAATATTTTCTTCATTATACAAGCTCATCTTTATTAGTTTAACTCCCTCATCTCTCTCTCTCTCTCTCTCTCTCTCTCTCTCTCTCTCATTTATTCTAATTTTCTCTATAGTAGTACATCTATTTATTTGCATTGCAATGATGGATTCCTATATTTCTTTAAATATTTAAGCCTTTTTTAATATTTATTTCAATCGGTAAAAGTAATTAATGAATTTTCAGCCCAACATTATTTATTATTATTTTTTTTTTGAAAAATGGATCAAAGGAGGAAATGTTTGATTTGATGTTATAAGAACTACAAAAATCAAATAAGACCTATTTTTTTTTTAAATCTTATTTTCAATTAAACATTGTTCCTAAAAATGGGAAAGAATAAGGAAGTTGTAAAAAATTTATTAAAAAGTATAAATGATATAATAATAATATATATTATATTATATTTTATTTATATATTAGGTTTATTAACCATACATAAAATTAAAATATTTTATGTTAATGGGTTTAAAATGTATCTATTTACTTATATATTATTTCTAATCATATTATTTAAACTAAATAAGTCGTGAATAAAATATTATACCACCTACATGCTACTCTATCGCGTGACCTTTTGTCATTTTATTTCTCTTTTCACTATTGTTCTATTTCCTTTTCATCACTAATTTTTTATTTCTTTTTCTTTCTCCTTTATTTCCTTCCCAATCACCCGGTCACCCCTAATCCCATATGGGCGGATTTCATCCTTAGAGTTATTTTCTGAAAAGTATGAAAATCTAAACACTTTTTAAAACTTGAAAAGCAATGATTAACTTTAAAATTCTAATTAATTCTTTCAAATATAAAAACTAAAAAATTATTAATTAAAATTTTAAAACTATCCCTAAAGTCTTATAAAGCTCCAACTCAATCTCAAAATCTACATTAATATATTGTTCAGACTTATAACAACTCAATAATCGCTTCATAGGTATTATTTTCAAATTTATAAAGTGATAGCCAACTTTAAAATCTCAGATCGATCATATTCTTAGCAGTAAAATTTAAATCAATTAATAATGAATAAATGAAGTACTAATAATATTTTATAATATCTTATGAACACTAATTATTAAGTCGGAACACATATGTATCTTTTTCAAAAAATTAGTGTTCTGACTTAATAATTAAAAAAATAAAGAATTTATTTCATAACTTAAGCTAAAACTCGAAGCGTTTTCTATAAATATTTGTAATCAAGACTGAAGCATAAAGTTAAAACTACTCAAATCATGAAGGAGATCAAAAAGAAAAAGAAAATTGATGAAAAAGAACTTATATACAAATGATGAATAAAATTAAAAAAAAATAAAAGAGTGAAGAATATGAAGGACATTCCATTGCATATGACAAGAAGAAGTGTTATAAAATAAAATATAAGTAAATAATAAAAATTAGATGCAAGAAATATAACCTGAAGACAAAATTAATGTATTTTACCGAAACTTGACCATTCATACCCTACATATCCCAGAACTTCACAAGTTTGAGAGAGAGAGAGGGAGAGTACATTATTACTACATTACTATTTCCTTGGGAAGAGAACGGTCCAAAATTAAAGCATTCGTACTTGAATTACACAAAGACGATGCGAGAGTGGTGGTGTTGCCAACAAGGGGACAGCAGTCGGCGGGGTGGGGTGGGGGATTGGGTGATGTAGGGGCATTTTGGAATTTGGGAGTCATGTGATCGCAGCAGCAACAAAATCTCCTTTTGTTGCTGCCACTCAAGACATTGCCTTCCAAATTCTCATTATTCTATTATTTTTGTACATTCAAAGTACAGAACTTTTCTTGGATCAATTGCCAACCACAAACCAATCTAAGCTAATCTACAATTATAAATCTTTGATCCCTTATTCATCATAATGAGGGGAATGCAAAGTCAATAATTTCATTATTTTAGGCTTTCATTAGTGATGGCTTATTTGACATACATATATATATATATATATATTATTTGTGGATAAGTTGATTAAATCATATTATCCTGAGGACAAATGTCGTACGGAAATTTCAGAGTTTGGTCCCATTTACAACAGTAAATTATGATTATCATCTAATTGATTTAAATTATAAGTACAGTATTTTTTTTTTAAATTTGTATTTGTGTCTTTGTCTCATTTTTGTACTTTTAATTTCATCTCATACAAACACCTCAGACAAAATATTCTAGATAGAGGTTGAAAATGTAAAAATTAATTTTTTCCATTCTATGTATGTTTATAGTAGTGCTGTAAATTGATATTTAAAAGTTCGTTTACTGTTCGTATTCGTATTTATTTATATAAAATTTATTCGCATTCGTTCAAAACAAATATTATCTGTATTCGATTAGTAGATATCCGATTATAAATGAATACAGATATGATAAATTCATATCCGATTTGTTTAATATCCTTTCCAAATACATATTTATTAAATAATATATTATTTATATTTTTTTAATAAAAATCTCACAATCCATATATGTATATATATAAAAACTATAATTGAAGAATTGAGAAAAAATAAATTTAAAAAATTATTGTAATATAAAAAAAATTGAAGAATAAAGTTAATCAATACAATTATTGTTGCTTAACTTTATAATTAATATACTTAAATACTATTACTATTGTTGTTGTTGTTAATAATAATAATAATAATAATAATAATAATAATAATAATAATAATAATAAATTATAAAGTTAATTATTTATTAAAAATTATGCTATTTATTTGATTGCTTTCTTTTTAATGAAATTATATAGCTCCTTGTATTAATTAAAATGTCTATTTGTTATAGGTTCATAAATTTACATATTTGGATATTTAAAAATTGATATTTAAATAATTATCATAGAATATGAATGTAAAAAAATAATTTAAATATGGATAAATTTAATAAAATATGAATAAATCTACATAATTATAATCGAATATAGTTATATTTGAATTCGGATATCATTTTTTAATATTCATCAAATTCATATTTGTATCTGAGTATTCGAAATGTTAAATGAATACGAATATGAAAACAACGTATTCGATTCATTTAATATTCGTTTACATCCCTAGTTTATAGTCCCAACTTGACAAATGGGAGTGGAAAAAAGAAGTTTTCTATATATATATATATATATATATTTATATTATTAGTGATCCTTGTACGCGATGCATAAATAATTTTTTGAATTGCTAAAAAATTAATGCATATATTAATTTAAATTATGGAGCAAAATTTACAATGTGTTGTTGGACTTTTGAAACGATAAAGAAGACAAAGGAGAATAGAGTTTTGAGAGGGTGGGCTTGTGAATTTTGTGAAAAATATAATTGTAATATTATTGAATTATTATTTTTAAAGAATACTTTAGAGAATAAAATTGAGAGATCAATAAAATTGTTATTCAAGTTACTTTTTACATTTTATGCTGCTGAAATTAATTGAAGGACAACCTCTGTATAAAAGTTGTAAATAATTTTTATTTTAAACACAAAACAACATTTCTTTTTATAATAATATTGATTACATTAAAAGTAATAATTGAGAAATTAATGGCATGACAACTTTATGTAAAATGATACTTTTGAATTCAAAAAATAAAGTCTTATTTTAAATGGTTCCGTAAAGAAAATATAAGTAATAAATTTAAAATAAGAAAATAACAAATAACAACTAATCATGAAACAACTTTGGTCCAAACTTCATTTGATTACAGTAGTGAGGATCACATGACCTAATGCAAGTTATTAGTTCACTCTTCAGAAAAATAAATATTATAAATAATCAATTATAGAATGAGAGGGTATTTGGATGAGCTTATAAACTTCTTAAAACATCTCATAAGATGTTTAAGGACTTATAAATTAGTAAAAAGTGTTTGATAATTTTTTTTTAAAAAAGAGCTTATAAGATCCTAAAATAAGATGTTAGTAGTTTATATACTCTTTTAAAAAAAAGTAAGAAGATCCCAATTTATTTTTAAGATATCAACAGGTTCCTTTATTTTTAATTATTTTAATTACAAAATTATCATTATTAACATTTTATAAGTTCCAAAATCTTATTTTATCCAAACACTTCAACAACTTATTTTAAAAATAAAATTTTACATATTATAAGTTCAAAAACACGTTATAAGATGTAAAAATTTATAAAATATTTAAAATAAATTTAGCCAAACACCCTCCATCTATAATTAGTCCTCCAGGTCGTATAACTTCTTATTTGATAAATGCCCGTGTCTAGTTTAAATATTAGGGTACTGGGAATTCTTTAACAATCTACTTTTGCCATTGCATAAAGGCGACAATAGAAAATAAGGGGCTTGATTTACTCAAAAGTTCGTACTATCATTCCTAAAGATAGTGGTCCTGTCCAAAAAGTTGCAAAAGGAAAGTTCAAGTTTACTTTTCTCTCTCTATATTATATGTATATTCAAATCAACAATATTTGGTACACTAGCAGTTCAAATTAAGCGTGTTTTCGTTTTCCTTCCTTCCTTCTTTCTTTCTTTTTTAATTTTTTTTGGTTTTGGTTCTCTTGGTGAAATGATAAACAACTACGCTTACTAGTTATTTAAATGACTGCGTGTGTATCAAAACTCAGTTATGAAATGATAAGAAACCGAACAATTATCATACTACGATGTTATATGGAATAATAGGATACGAGATCCTTTTTGAGAATTGTTGAATAGTGAATTTTTGTTTTATGAACGTGTTCCCATAGAAATTTTGCTCGAATTAAAAAATGAGTGATTAAATGTCTTTTTGATTTTGGGGGTTTGTATTTACAATAGTTAAATCCTAAATATATAGATTTGAGTCCATTAAGCTTAGAGGCTCATCTTAAGAAGGCAGCGAGCCATCTTCCTTAATCATGTTGGTCTTTTTATTGAGCCTTTTACTTATATACCCCGTGGAGTTTAGTGGAGTATATTATCTAGCCCCCTACTTTTAATTAAATTTTTGTTTCAAATTCAAAGTATAA
This sequence comes from Jacaranda copaia, assembly GCA_014898725.1. NCBI lineage: Eukaryota > Viridiplantae > Streptophyta > Magnoliopsida > Lamiales > Bignoniaceae > Jacaranda > Jacaranda copaia. The sequence continues at coordinate 29,663 of JACGDI010005585.1, forward strand.
TTTTTATTTTTGATTGTTATTTTTAAGTTTGCATTGACATAATGATTAACTTTATCACTTTTTGTTTTAATTCGTCTTGATTTAGTTTTGATTAATTAAATTGTATGTTAATTAATGAATTAAGAATTATTCTACTATTTATTTTTCTTTTGCGATGGGGTGGGGTGGGGGTGTTGTGCTTTGCTAGTGGCATGTGCACTTCACGAGCTTTGGCCATAATACATTGTGCAAGTCTTGGATGCCTTTTCCCATTGTTAGTAGGATGAGTTCAAACTTCAAAGCATTAGTGTTATACCCTCTATTTTCTCCTTTCCAACACCTACATTAGCTGACACTTGGGTGGAAAGATACTTTGTGAAGTTGTCTTCCGGAGAATAAGGTCTCTTGGGAGGACTTATCCCACTTGGTAGAGAGAAGAAGAGTCAAATCTTAGAAAAATATGGGGGTAGCAATGATAGTAGTAGGGTTGGTCCCTAGAGTGGTAGCACCAGTAGATGTGATGGCATTGGTGGCTGCCATCCCTAGGTCAGCTTAACTTTGATTGGGACTCGATTAGGCAACCACAAAACTGGGTCGTTTGCCACTTTAGGTGATCATGCTATGGTTGGCTGCATGCAGGTCTGCAAAGTTTGTCTCCTCATGGTGTTGCCTTGTTTTAGAGTTTGGGTGCTATTATTCGAGCACATCTTTTTGTCCTAGCATTGCATAGCTGCACAATGTAAGCTCATTTGCTTGATGTTAGTCAAGAGTTAACTTTTAATGAGTTTTCCATGTCAGAGTCGAATTAGTATCTACATCTAGGAAGAAGGGCTTTTTAGGGAAGAGCTTGAGGATGCTCTTATATTTGACGAAAATTTTTAGTATTAGTGGTTTGTCTAGTTTGCTCACTCTAGAGAGTTAGATATTTTGACTTGTAAGATCAGTCTTTTTGATGAGTTTGAGTTTTCGCTCTCTTCCTTGTGAAGCCTCCTATGTCACTTCCTTTCAAGTGTGCTATTGTTTTTAGCTGTTACTTTAGTAGTTGATTTTCATTTCTTTCAATACTTTTTTACTAGAAGTAGTTGGGTGTTATAAGCTATATTTGAGTTAGTCTATATCAAATTCATTAACATAATTTTGCAAGGTTCCAACATTGCTTTAAGGAGTTGGGTCTTTCATTCTCCATAAAGAGCTTCTATACTTTATTCATAGTTAGAAAGGTATTTTTCCATTTTTTTCTAGGTGGGGCTACATATTTTTTAATAGGATGCCATCTTCTTAAGGTCCTTGGAAAGATATTTTCTCTCTGTGAGAGATAAAAATTGTGATCTTTCCCATATGTGGAGTAGTTCATCCTCCATGGTGTACTTGCAAAAGATTCATCATAACCTTTGAGAGCATTTTAGCGATGTTGGATTGTTTGCTTATTCATTTGATGTCATTTATATGTTTCATGTTGTACTTGGTTTTTTTTTCCTTATTTCTTTCATGCACATTTATTTTTGCATTTATGTGTTTTCCTCGATACTGATGCCTATTTGGTATTTCCTTATTTCATGTATTTGCCAAGCCAACTTGGTTTAGTTGCATGCAATAGAAAGAAGATTGCTTGGCGATGATTGGGGCTAGAAGAGAAAGTGTCAGTATTTGGGAAAGGCTTTATTTGGGCCACAATGTGAGGGCTTGCCCTCAGTAGCTCTATGCTCAAGCTCTTAGTGGAGGTGTCTCAAGGAGTCTTTGCCTTCGATCCCCTTTTAGCTCTTTAGTCAAGCATAGATGGCAGTTTGGAGCCATTGATCCCGAGCCAGCAAGGAAGTACGCTTGAGATTTTATTATTAACTCTTTCTACTCTCTCCTTCTAATAAGGGCAAAGGATTATTCTCTTATAGGTTAAAGCTCCAACATTAACTCACACTGGGATACCTACAAAACTTACAATATTAACAGTCTTCACTCTTCAAGATGGAATCAATGAGTTCGACCAAGGTAAGTTGGAGATTTATGGTAGAGATTGCCATCAAGGACTTAGCATGGATAAGAGTTCACTCTTTTTAGTTTTCTTTGTTTCTTTATTCTGTTGCAATTCTAAATTATCGTCTTGATGCATGTTTTTTAGTTTGGGTTATTCTAGAGTAGGTTTTAAACTTGATGGTGATTATGCCTTATCGAGTTGAGAGGATAACAACAAAGATTGTTAAACTCAAAGAGGAGGTCATAGGACGTTCTTGGGAGATAGCTTAGAAAGAAGAAGAGCTTGATAAGTAATTGAAGGATTGCAACCAGTTAAATGAGCAGTAAGCTAAAGAGGTTAAAATTAGGTAGAAGTTTTTGAAGTCCTCCATGGAGAAGGCCTTCTATTTTTCATACAAGAGAAGACTGTGAAGGAGTATAAGGAATTAGATAAGTTTTATGTAGCAGTGGAGACAAAGGCTACTAGAATTTATGAGCATACCATCCAGGACTATCATCACCTGCTTAGAGTACTGGGTGGTATCCTCTTGAAACTTCTTGGACCCTAATATCCTTGGCAACTCCTTTGTTAGAGTAGTTGCGGAGCTCTAAAGATCTAAAACATATTCCACAAATAGTGCCAGATGATGTAGTATAGAATTTAATAGGAGGTCATTTTTGGAAATTATCGAATAGTAGGCTTCTACTCTAAGAACGTGTTCTCATGGAGATAATGCTTAAGTTAAAAATGAGTTATTAGATTCTTTTTAGGTTGTGGAGATTTATATTTATGCTAGTTGAGTCCTTGATAGGCTCGAGTCTACTAGGCTTAGGAGGGCCATCTTAAGAAGGTTAGTGGTCTATTCTTTTTAATCAAGTTGGTCTTTTTATTAAACTTTGTACTTATATACCTCTAAAATTTTGGTGGGATATATCACTTTTGGCTAACTGTAAAAGTTAAAACCTACAATTTTATAATTTCAGTCATCACCCTTTTGTCAAATAAATGTTCATTTTCACCCCTAAGTTTTCAACTCAATTGTAAAATTATTTATGTGTTTTTTTATTTTCTTCAATATCATCCCCAACTAACTTCTTTAAGGAAATTTCTGACAAAAAAATCAAATAATCAAAATAATCTCAAATTAACTATTACTATATACAAAATAATCAAAGTCTTTAACTTATTGAAATAAATTACAATGTTGTCTTCCATTAATAAAAAATTAAACTACATTTCCTAAAGCAATAATATAAAATAATAATTCATATATAAATGTTGACTTTTATTGTTAGAAATTCCCATAAAAAGGTTACCTGATGAATGATATTGAAGAGAACAAAAAATATTGAGATAATTTAACAATTGGGTCGAAAATTAGGGAGTGTTTGGTTATGTATTGGCCAAATAATTATTTTGCCAAAATATAACCAAACATACACTTATTTTTCCTTGATAATACTAAAACATGTTTTCCTTAAATACCCTTTTCTGTAACACCCTGATTTTGGGATTATAAATTTAAGTTGATCAAAATTGAGTTAATAAAAGTCTAGGTAGAAATGTGGGAATTGAAGGATTTAATTATAAATAAGGAAAGGATTTGATTGTTTAAAATTATAAAGTTTTGGGGGTAAATGTGAGATAAATAAAAGTTTAAGGACTATAGAATAAACCATTTTGGATCTAATTTGCTGAAATTAAGAAGGCTTAGTGGTCAAAGTGTAAGAAATAGAACTTAGAGTGCTCAATTGAAGCTTAGGGATCAAGCTGAAGGTGGTTAGAAGATTTTGAGGCCTAATGTGAAGTTGGTTAGAAGTTTGGGGGTCAAATTGGAGAAGTTGGAAAATATTTTCTATATATAGGATTGAGGACATAATTTAATTAAATTCTCATAATTTACCAACCCCTACCCAATGTGCGAACCACTAAAAAATAACTATGAAGCTTGAAAGTAACACTGTAGTTAGGTTTCCCTAGCTGAGAGCAGCAAAACCATACAAAAAGCACTGAGAAACAACCAAGAAAATGGTCAAAAAATGAAGCCAATGGTGGACGAGCAATTAGTTGGCGGTTCCATCACTTTCAATAGTGGAAAATGGTTGTGTTTGGGTGGGTTTTGGTTGCAAAGAGGTGGGTAGGCTAGTGGTGGTGTTAATTTGGGCTTTTGACAGCCGGTGGTGAAGGAATTGATATGGTGGGGTAACGGTGGCGAGTTAGAGTTTCATGGTGGTTTTTTGGTTAATTTGGTCGCCAAACAGTGGCTAATTAAGAAATTATTTAGGGGGTTTTGATGCCCTCGCCAAGACACACCTAGTGGTGGTGTTAGTCCTTATCTTTGGTGGTAGCGCATGATGGGGACTTTAGGGCAATTAGCTCAATTTTATGTTTTGGATTCGACTAGCCCATTCTCGACTTGAGATTGGATCTTGATTCGATCTAATTTTGATAAATTTCATATCAAGCATTAATTCGACTAATTTTTACAGTTCCAGTCAAATGTTCATTGAATTGGGAGTATCAAATTGTAATTTGATTTGAGCTAATAATGTAATATTGTAAGTGTTAAGTTAAGAGTGAATTATATAATCAAAGCTCAGTAAGTTAAGAAATATTGATTTAAATCTATGTCCCTAGACTTGATAATAGGACCCATTATTTTATAAAGAGGGATTGAGTTTAAATTAAAAGATTAAGTTATACAAATGTTAGAATAAGGATGAATTATCCAACCTGGGCTAGATCGACTCATAAAAACCCAATGGGTTTAGGAACCTGGACCCTTATTGTGTATTATAAAATACTCAAAGTGATAGATGGAGCCCATTGGGGGTTGTTTGGGGATCGAGTTAGCTTGAGCAAGTAAAACTGTTAAGGTAGTTAAAAAATTAAGACGATATAGTGGGAATGGTTGGGTTCAAGTAAGTGAAGTCTTGTAATACTGAAGTGTAACGCGGTCGAAAGATTAAAGCCATTTGAGATAAGATATAATTGAACCCGAGCATCAGAATAACCTTAAGTCTGATAAAGATATTAGTTATCTTTATAGTTAGGACTAGGAGGATTGGTAAAATAATAACTTCAATTTGATAAAGACGTTAACTATAATTATAATTAAGATTTAGAAGATTGACAGTATGATAACTTGAGTTATCTTATGACAACTCTCGATTCAACTAGGAAGCTAGGGCTTGAGTGTCTGTACAACTAGAGATTTCTCCGCATTTGCCAGGTGAGTTTATATCTAATGGTATGAGTTTCTTTGCTAGGGACAGAACATATATACTGGTTATATATTCGGATCGCTTGATTCTTTTCAATCTATGTGTTGGAAATAGTACTCCACATCGCTCTTTTATATTGAGTGCTTCTATTGATTTTGATTTATATCGCTTTAATAGAAATTGGCGATTATGTTAAGGAAGCTGACAAGTGATTTCAAAATATATATATATGTTTTCATCACCATGTTTATCTTGAAACCAGCTTGGTGCTGAATTAGTGATTTTGTGTTAACATGGCATGGCGACTTGACACGTTTAGTGAAATGCTGTTGGATGAGTTAAGTGATAATAGTGAAAGTGTAGACCCTAGGATCAGTTACAAAAAATGACTAGGTGGAATGGACTGACGATGATAGATCTTTCGGCTGATACGGATACAAAGTTTCCAAATAATTCCTACTTAGTAGGTCAGCTAGAGATAGCTGCCTATGATCAGGATTCGGCATGTGGCTAGCCATGCCTAATGTGTGATTATGCATCAGAGCCGATCACTCGATACTTTAGAGGGATAAGGATTTATGTATTTTCAAAAGTAGAGTGACAACATAGGAAAACTACCAACAGCCAAATAGTAAAAGTATTTGTTGAATAATATTTAGTTATTTGATATGATATGCCTGATACTTATGTTTTGAAGCTTGAACATTTAACAAAATCTACTGGTTGTTCAAATGGCATATCGACCTCTTTTGATTATATTGAGATTTAAATCTTTATGAGAAACAGTAAATTTTGTAAAATCTCATCACTGGTATGGGATGGTAGTGAGAAAGATCATTTTAAATTTTGACTCAAATCTTCTCTCCTGACGTCTACAAATTTTAATGCTTCGATTGGTTGCTTATATAATATTTTAAAAACTTTCATTCTATTATTTGTGCTAAACTATCTTAATAAGTCCTTCAAACTTACATTATTTTATTGTTGCTTCCCATTCCTTACCCTAGATAAGAACGAGAGATTGAGGTATACTGGCTTAAGTGACATGAGGTAATGAGGGTGATAGAAGTGCTAGGTGCCATTTATGATATTTTGATCCAAAACTGAACATTCGATGGATGTTGTCGTAAAAATTAATTACTTTGAAAATTTGAGAAATGTAATTTTCTATTATTCATAAGATTGGTGGTGTGGAGTGAGTAGCACCTTAGTCAGAAGGAAGCTTCTCTTGGCTGAGGTATTGTAGAGGTGGTATCAGAGCTTAAGTTTGAAAACCTGAGCTAAGCTAGGCTATGATCCTCAAAATGTGAAAGTTTTGACTAGTGGACAGTAAGCTTGATCTTGAGATCTGAATGAGATATGAAAATATTTGCTAGTGGGAATTAAGTATGACTTTGGAATTTGACTAAGAAGTGAATTTTTGGGATAATATTCGATCTGAAGGATGTGAAGGGTTATGTTTGGGGTACACAACAAATGTATAATCCATAACTCATAAGGTATCAGGCTTGTGACTTTTTATATTAGAGGGAGTAATATTCTTGGGAACTTGTATTTGTATTAGATGTGAACTTGTTTGAGAGCATTTTTGTCGATGTGTGAGCTGGTAACTATTATAGATAGAGTCGACTCAGTTGAGTAGAAGATCTTTTAGACCAATGCCTTGGGCGTGAGAGAATATTGTGATCTAAATGGTATGACTAATTGAGAAGTGGTTCGTTGATAACTTGGACCTCCCTAGAATATGTAACATTAGAGTTAAAAAGAGGGCTAAGATTGACAGAAAAATTTGGCTAGGATGTGAACTTTTGGGGTATTACCTAATATCAAAAGAGAAAAAAATTGGTATTGGAATAGCTAACAAGTATCTAATTCCCTACTATTGAGATATCAAGCATATGACTTTGGTGATGTTTGGTGAGATGATGCTCATGGGATTATACGGCTTGCCTCATGCATGTTACTTGGCTCAGTGTAAAGGTGTATAGTTTATTTAAAATTGAACTAAGCTGAGGATACTCTTAACAAAAAAGTTTGTGGAAGAAATGCACTAGGGATTACCCCTTACTCATAATAAAGGCACTATGGGCTGAAATAATGTTATTTGGGCAATTAGGTCCTCACAACATTTATGGATATAAGATACAAGATGATTTGATTTATTGGATCAGTTTCTAACAACTTTATTAAGGATATTTGGTGAACTTGGAATTAAGGGAAGAGTTATGCTATATTTACACTTGATAATATAGATACCTATAGGAATACCATTTATGTACTTAAGTCAATAATTTGAATATCAATTGGGAAGAAAGTGCATGCAAAGAGTGTAACTTTATGGGAATTAATGAAGCAAGCCTCATAAAACCAAGATCTCCAAACGATTGAAAACAAACAGAAGATAAACTAGAAATACAAAGTCCTTTGGATTTAGTTCGTTAATAGCATATGTATTCAAAATATTGCTAGGAGATGCATATATTGATTCACCTAGATAAGGAAGAATGGCGACATCAATAAATGAGAAAAGGTAGGAAAAAAAAAGATCCTATGAAATGAGGAAAAGTATTAGCTTATGCTCGTTATTATTTCATTTATAGAATGTATCAAACATTTATGCCCTTACCAAAGATTAGATTACAAGAAGTATTATAGTTAGCCTAAGAAAACTTAAATTCTACAAGTAGAATTATTCCTTTAAGAATATGTGAGTTGTCTCTTTGGATTGCCTCACTAAAACAAAATTTACTCTTGTAAGCTAATGGAACTTCCTGGAAAAATATAGATTATAGCATGCTGTCTAAGCATGAACATATGAATCAGAAGAATAAGGAGAATGAAGTTATATACCCTAAGTTGCAAGTGTAAGGTTCTATTTGGGGCTCAGACAGTTAGATGCACATAATTCTTTGAGAAAGATATAACGTGATTATATCAAAATAAGGGGCCATGGTAAGCTAAATACATTTGAAGAATACATCAAGAATAAAGGTTTTCTAGGCTTTGACAATCCACGTAAAATGTGTTCTTCCTAAGATCATAGATCTCCAAATTGAGATGATTAAAAAAGGCTGATCTACACATGGATGAAGGTACAACAAACTTCAAAAATTAAAGAGATGGACTGGTCTTAGTACTAGTTTTGCCCTCATTTGAAGAATTTAAGAAAATATTAAACATACCTATGCCTTAAAATAAATTTGGGCTCGTGAGGGAATGATCTTATGTATATTAGAAAGACTCGAGACATAGGAACAAATGAGATTGCTAGACATGAGATATGGAAGGCAACACCAAACATATGACGACATGGGAAGGGCTCAAATGCATATAGATAGATAAAGAAAAGGATAGGAGACTCAAAATAGAGAAGCATCTAGCCACCTCTTTCATATTGAGGATGATTTTTGTCCATCCCTACTAAGCTTAAGAACAAATTATGAATTTGATAACAACACTCGGTATAGAGAACCCATATGTTGGAAGAAGCACGAAAGGTGCATAGCAAGCGGTAGTGATCAACATTATGTTATGAATTCCCCTAAGAACAGGAAACCATCCTAGATGCCTATAACTAGTAAAGGAAAAAAAATTTTAGAGCTTAGTTAAAGACCAAATGATCAAAAGGTACACTAATGCCTTTATTAGGAAGGATGCACTGAATTCAAAAGAAATCATCTAAGGTATAGTTATGTTCATTGTAATTAAGGAAACTGCATATGATTTTGGATGCTACCTCACTTTTTTACACCCATCCATCTATTCCATCTTGAAGTTAAAACCTAGACATTGTTTAACCCTCTTAACCTCAATATATAAACTTTTGAAAGAATGAGAGTGCTTGTATTAACCTTGCACCTAGGCAATGATATGTCTCAATGCTAGAAGGAATTTTCATGGACGCCAAAGGAATCTGGGGACTAGATTTCCTTAAGGGAGGAGAGTTGTAACACCCCAATTTGGGATTATAAATTTAAGTTGATCAAAATTGAGTTAATAAAAGTCTAGGTAGAAATGTGGAAATTGAAGGATTTAATTATAAATAAGGAAAGGATTTGATTGTTTAAAATTATAATGTTTTGGGGTTAATGTGAGAAAAATAAAAGTTTAAAGACTTTAGAATAAACTATTTTGAACCTAATTGGTTGAAATTAAGAAGGTTTAGTGGTCAAAGTGTAATAAATAGAACTTAGAGTACTCATTTGAAGCTTAGAGACCAAGATGAAGGCAATTAGAAGATTTTGGGGGCTAATGTGAGTAGGTCAGAAGTTTGGGGGTCAAATTGGAGAAGTTAGAAAATATTTTCTATATATAAGATTGATGGCATAATTTAATAAAATTCTCATAATTTGCCCAACCCCTACTCGATGTGTGAACTATTGAAAAATGACCATGAATTTTGAAAGTAACACCATAGTTAGGTTCCCTTAGGTGAGAGAAGTGAAACCATATAAAAAACACCGACAAATAACCAAGAAACCGGCCAAAAAATGAAGCCGATGGCGGACGAGCAAAGGGTTGGCGGTTTCGCCACTTCTGATGGCAGAAAATGGTTGTGTTTAGGTAGGTTTTGGCCACAATGAGGTAGGTAGGTTTGTGGTGGTGTTAATTTGGGTTTTCGACAGCTAGTGGCAGAGGATTTGACATGGTGGGGGCGACAGTGGTAGGTTAGGGTTCTGCGGTAGTTTTTTGGCTAATAGGGCCGCCAAACAGTGGCTAATTAAGAAATTATTTAAGGGGTTTTGATGCTCTCGCCAAGACACACCTGGTGGGGGTGTTAGTCCTCATCTCTGGCAGTGGCGCGTGATGGGAACTTTAGGGCAATTAGCTCAATTTTATGTTTTGGATTCAACTGGCCCATTCTCAACTTGAGATTAGATCTCAATTCAATCCAATTTTGGTAAATTTCATATCAACCATTAATTTAATTAATTTTTACAATTCTAGTCAAGCGTTATCTAATTAAGAGTATCAAATTGTAATTTGATTTGAGCAAATAATGTAATGTTGTAAGTGTAAAGTTAAAAGTTAATTATATAATTAAAGCTTAGTAAGTTAAGAAATATCGATTTAAAACGATGTCTTTGGACTTTATAATATGACCCGTTATTTTATAAAGAGGGATTGGGTTTAAATTAAAATATTAAGTTATACAAATATTAGAACAAGGATAATTATCCAACTTGGGCCAAATCGACTCATAAAAACCAAATAGGTTTATGAACCTGGACCTTTATCATGTATTGTAAAACAGGCAAAGTGATAGATGGAGCCCATTTGGGGTAGTTTGAGGATCGAGTTGGTCTGAGCAAGTAAAACTGTTAAGATAGTTAAAATATTAAAACGACATAGTGAGAATGATTGGGTTCGAGTAAGTAAAGTCTTGTAATACTAAAGTGTAATGTGGTTGAAAGATTAAAGCCATTTGAGGTAAGATATAATTAAACTCGAGCGTCAGAATAATCTTAAGTTTGATGAAGATATTGGTTATCTTTATAGTTAGAACTTGAAGGATTGGTAAAATGTCAACTTGAATTTGATAAAGGCGTTAACTATAAGTATACTTAAGATTTAGAAGATTGACAGTATGATAACCTAAGTTATCTTATGACAGTTATCAATTCGACTAGGAAGCTAGGGTATGAGTGTTCGTATAACTATAAATTTCTTCGCATTTGCAAATGAGTTTATAACCAATGGTATGAGTTTCTTTGCTGGGGATAAAATATATATACTGGTTATATATTTGGATTGCTTAATTCCTTTCAATCTATATGTTGGAAATAGTACTACACATTGCCCTTTTATATTGAGTGCTTCTGTTGATTTTGATTTATATCACTTTAATTGAAATTGACGATTGTCTTGAGGAAGTTGACAAGTGATTTCAAAATATATATGTTTTCATTGCCATGTCTATCTTGAAACCAACCTGGTGCTGAATTAGTGATTTTGTGTTAACATGGTGACTTGACGTGTTTAGTGAAATACTATTGGACGTGTTAAGTGACAATAGTGTAAGTGTGGGCTTTGAGATTGGTTACGAAATATGGCTAGACGAAATAGACCGTTGATGATAGATCTTTCGATTAATACTCGTACAAAGTGTACATATAATTTGTACTTACTAGGCCAGCTAGAGGTAGTTTCTTATGAGTAGGATCCGAAATGCGGTTAGCCATGCCTAGTATGTGATTAGGGATCTGAGCTGATCACTCAGTACTTCGGAGGGATAAGAATTTTTGTATTTTCGTAAGTGGAGTGACAAGGTTGAAGAACCACCAATGGCCAAATAGTGAAAGTGTTTACTAAATTATATTTAGTTATTTGATATGATATGCTTAATACTTATGTCTTGAAGTTTAAACATTTAACAAAAATCAAGTAGTTGTTCAAATGGCATGTTGACCTCTTTTGATTATATTGAGATTTAAACCTCTGTGAGAGACAGTGAATTTTGTGAACTTTTATAATTGGTATGGGATAGCGGTGAGATGGATCATTTTAAATTTTGACTAAAATCCTCTCTCACGACTTCTACAAATTTTAATGCTTCAATTGGTTGCTTATATAATATTTGAGAAACTTTTATTCTATTATTTGTGCTAAACTATCTCATTAAGTCCTTCATACTTACATGTTTTTATTGTTGTTTCCCGTTCTTTACCCAAGATAAGAATGAGTAATTGAGATATACTAGCCCAATTGATATGCGGTAATGAGGGTGATAAAAGTGCTAGCTGCCATTTAGGATATTTCGATCCAAAACTGAACATTTGATGGATGTTGTTAAAAATTAATTACTTTGGAATTTTGAGAAATGTAATTTTCTTTTATTCATAAGATTGGTGGTGTGGAGTGAGTAGTATTTCAATCAAAAATAGGCACCTCTTGACCGAGGCATTACTACTCCTATCCTTCATTATCCCCAAAATATTCCTATTTTCCCATATACATGTATTTATATTGATGATGCTTGGATATGAAAGTTAGGGAATTGGGCCCTGGCCTATAGTAATTAACCAAGAAATAGATTGGAGTTGGGAATGAGGATAAAAATGGGTTGAGTCCTGCAACTAGTCACACATACGGGGCTAGCCAAGAAAGCCCTCAACTAAGGTACTTTGCCGTGTAAGTTAGTATAATCAGACAAAACTTAGAGCGGTCGAGTGAAAGCCAAAGTTATAGCAAACATATCTAATAGAGTGGCTACAATAGGGTATTTATAGTCTCCCATAGGAGGTTAAAATATCTATGATGCCCTTACATACGCCATAAGAGCTCTTATCTTTATATGGGGGCTTTTTAGGTATATTTTTAATTATCTGAAAACCCTCTTCTAGATGGTGTGTCTATCTCCTTTTTGGGATATAGAGGAGATCTTCACATTTTATGTAGAGGCATATTGGTATTATGGTAGAGATATGCTCATTTAATGCAAAGATATACTGCTTGTCAGGGTGTTTGATGCAGCAAAGTGGTGGTTGAGTTACATTTAATGCGACAACGATCAAGGGTGGGAGAAATCTTCTTATGTTGCAGGTTGACTTCTTATGGTCAAGAGGCCTGCGGCCTGCCACTTACCCTGGCAGGTCGCAGGCCTATCCCTTACAACTTGGTTGAATAAAGGACTGCTTAAGGTTGAGTTTCTTTTTGGCCATGGGCCTTTTAACCACATTTTAGTCGACTGAAGGAATGCTGATAGCCTATACTAGTCAACTAGCCTAATGCATTCTTGGGTTTCGGCTAGTTTTTTGGGCCTATTGGGCTTGCCTTACTTTCTTTATCATGAGTCCCCCCACTCTCTAGTCCTAATCGAGCTTGTGATGAGAAGGAGTGGAAAGTAGCTAATCTTCAGAACTTTAATAATTTTTTTTATATAATGACCTTATATTTTGAATTTTGAATAGGGTTTTAATGGTAATAAATGTGGCAGTTTCATTGGGCAGTTAAATTTATTAATCAATGGTTATGCAATAAGTGCTCAGTAATCGATCGCTTTAGTCGATTGAATTACCCCTTAGCTAAGCCCTATAAATAGTGCACTCGGTTTCTCATTTAGCACATTTACTATGTCAGTGAGAGTAAAGCTCTATCAATTTTACTTCGAACAATCGCGTGTGCCTAGTTTTAAGTGAAAATCACAAACTTCTTATCTTTTCTTGTTTTGTAAGTTCTCATTTGTTCTTCCTTAATCATGCTTAGAGTCTTTGGAGAGAATAGTTGGAGGTCAGATGGCTTTAAGCCATTTGGTCGTCTAGGGACTCCATTGTGAGGACTAGTGATTCATCTAGTGGGACTAGCAAGTCTTGTAGTGAGAGATCGAGTACTTTTGGAAGCTCTAGTGAGGAGGGTATAAATAAGATGAGGGTTATGGTCGAAGGGGTGTTGTGGGACTAGCAAGTCTTGTAGTGGGAGGTTGAGTACTTTTAGGAGTTCTAGTGAGAAGGGTAGAAATGAGATGAGGGTTATGGTCGAAGGGGTGCTAGCCCCTTTGGGGAGGCAAGTCAACCTCTTGTGTCTTGAGGTTGGCTATTTATGGTCGACCATTATAGCATCATAGTATTTGAAATCACTAAAAATGACTTGGAGTCGATTAGGTGCACATATCAGATTCCATATGAGTTTGAGTTAATTCCACTTGGGCCAAGTGATATGATGCATAGACCTCTAGAGGATTGCATAGTGGTATTTGAGGATGGATTAAAGTGTGAGCTTAGGTTTTTTACTGCACAACTGACAGTAGACTTGCTTGCGGGTCTTCATATGTGCATTACCTAATTACTACCTAATTGCTTTTTGATCTTATATAGCTTTATCATCTTGATGTTGATACATGACCTATCCCCCTCCATAAACTTTAGAATCTTTTCCATCTTCCTATGTCTTGAAAGTCGAGTAGTACTGAGGAGTTAGGTTTTTATTACCTCACCACCTACCCTTGTCAAAAAATATTTCTGACTCTATCCTCTTCCTATGGTCAATCTTGGCAAAAAAGATATTTTTTTGTTTGTGCCCTTAGTGTGGTCGGCTTTAATATCCCAATGGGATAGTTGAGGGATCAAGTTGATATACCTGAAAATGAGAATCCGACTTGGTATAACACTTTTATTTGAGGTTTAATTGATTTTGGAGATATGGAGGCATTGAGGTTTATAAAGAAAGAGAATCTAATGTTAGCAGGATTGTCGATCGCTCAATCGAGGTTGCCACCAAATGCTCTTCTAGGTAGACTGAACTTTATTGCATTGCTTTTGTTGTTCTTTCCAAGTTTTTGATCAATGTTATGTGTTCTAGTTTGTGTTTTCCAAATTGAGCTATCATGAACAAATCATGTCAGTTAGCCAAGGCCAGGACTGCTTCTCATTGTGAGGCCGCATGCATGGATGCTCAAACACAGCGTGCACCACCAACCACTCATCCTACCACTCAACCAACTATGGCTTATGCCATTACCTAAGCACCTTACCCAGAAAGAAGAGTTGTTGATGATCAACTTGTTCTTCCTAAGAGCACTACTGTGGAAAAGGGGAAGGGGAAAGCGACCGATGCCCACCTCTTCAAGTCACTACTCAACTAAGAGTTGTTCCCATTACCAGTTTTTTTGAACCTATGGTTTGGACCAGACGTAGGAATTGTGAATACAACATCGGTACTTGCTGCGTGGTCAATAGGAGTGACATCTTTGAAGGTTTTAATTGTTAGTCTTTTCCTCTTGGACTAGAAAAAAATGCTGGAGCTCAAATAGGTCGATACCCTAAAAGTGTGTGCATTCCACGCCAATATGGTAACTTTATGTTCGGCTTGTCCTTATTTTCAAACACTCACATTTGTTTTTAATTTAATCTTTTCTTCTTGCAAGTCAAGCTGTAAGATTATAACTTTTATTTTTGGGCTGAACTTACCCTAGTTGACTGTGTAGAGCTACAGAATGAGTAGTTTGACCTCTAAAAGACTCAAGTTAAGTCTTTGGAGTCTAGGATCTAAGAATTGGAAAATAAGGTTGAGGAGAATAATATGCAGTTGCTGGCCACCATAATAGAGAGGAGTTGATTAAATGACCTTCTGAAGAAAATGAGGTCAGAGATGGAAAAGGATTCTCTCTCTAATTGGGTGTTGGGATATAATAACAACTTCTATTATGCTCAGGATTAATTTTTCTAGATGCTACCAAGTATTTGCAAGGAGGTAATGCACTAGTTCACGTTAAGCCCTGGCTTCACCAAAGCTAGTGTTGTGTTTATGATGGATGATGCTAAGAAAGCATTCCAGAAGGTAATAAACCTGTTAGATTTCTCAGGCTATCAGATCCGTGATAAGGATAAAGCTTGACTGAATGTGTTCTAAGATAAACAGCTCCAAGTATATAAAGAGAATATGTCTGCTAAAGAGGCTAAGGTTCCAGTCCATCCAAAGACAACTGCAGTAGGGAAAAAGTTTGAGTTTGTCAACGACTTAGCCCTGGACATGAAGAATAGTTAAGTGGACATTGGTATGTATTTTTCTACTACCAACCGTACATGTTTTACTAAGGAGGCCAGTCTTTCTCAACTTCCAAGTGCTCCTTATTTAGAATTAGACCAAGAGGTTTAAGTTTAATCATTAGTCATGCATGTAGACTCTATGGATGAGCTTGATAGAATCGTTAATGAGGTAGCTGAAGGCATTGCTCCAAGTGCAAGGAGGGAAGAGGCAGGCTTGAGTTGATTTGACTGATGATTTTTTATATTTAACTTGTTTTGTTTAATTTATTCCACCTCAAGAGTTGTGGTAGATGTTTGGATTTTTAGGACTTTTGTAATCTCTGTCATTTTATCTATAAATTAATATTTTTGCTTTTTGTTGCACATATTTTTTACTGAGATGTCTAATCAACCCATTGAGGTCATTTACTAGTTCTATCTATTTGGTTTTAAACCACATTATCATACATTTATGGTTCTGGTATGCAAATTCCTTATTCAATGAGTTTGAGATCAAATTGTTTAAAGTAATGAAACTAATATGCATATCCTTGTTGACTAGTTTGAAAGCAAGATAATGGTCAACTACAAAATTATCTTTTAAATAAATTTATCTATCCGACGTGTTGGTTGGTCTGAAACTAAGTCATTATAAAATTATTAAGTTGATATATATATCTGTTGGCTGGTTCGAAACTAAATTAATAGTCAACTACTAGGTCGACTTTAGAAAACTTTATCATTATTGGATGACTAGGCTAGAAGCCAATCTCTCACTTGTAAAGAAAGTGAGGTCATAATTGCATTCAAAAGTAAAAGGTCGACAAAATAGAAAGTCAATTTAATTGGTTTGAAACTAAATTACAAAAGCGTGTCTGGATCTCACGTGTTATAAAATAGTTGAATGGAGACTAAATAATCTCTCTTTATAAATAAAAGTTTTTCATGTTCATTGCATTCCATAGTTGAAGAAGCTCGTTCCTATCCATATCTGCTATCTTGTAGGAATTGTGTTTGGCAACTTTAACTATCGAGTAAAAGTATTCCTATTTAGGGTTGAGCTTTCCAACATTTTTTGAGACATCAACTTTCTTAAGAATGAGGTTAACGACCTAAAAGCTTCCCCATTGGACACCTTTATAATAATGCTTGGTCATGATCGACTTATGGAATTGGGCACTATTAGCTAATATCTGTACTTTTGGCAAACCAAATTGGAAAATGATATTCTTCTATAGGAAACTTTTTATGGCAGTATTTATTATCTTTGTAATAGCCTCTGCTTCAACCTATTTTGTAAAGTATTCCACCACAACTATCATGTACTTTCTCTAAACTACCACTTTTGAGAAAGAGCTTACAATGTCTATTTCCCATTGGTCGAATGGCCATATAATTTGGACTAGGATAAGGGTTGAAGCTGACTGATGGGTTATGTTGGAGTGTACCTAGTAGGATGGGCATTTCCTGGCAAAGTCAACCACATCTTTGAGTAAGGTTAGCTAAAAGTATCCATGTCTAATGACCTTGTGGGCTAGTGCTGGCCCTCAAAGTGGTTACCACAGATGCAAGAGTGGATTTCTAGCAAGACTTCAAAAGTTTGTTTTAGTGTTAAGCATCTTAGTTGAGGTCCAGAGAGGGATCTCTTGTATAATTAGCCATACTCATCGAGAGCAAACTTTGCTGCTTGACTTCGTAACCTCTGGGTTTTCGCTTTATCTTTTGGTACTTTACCTTCCTTAAATAATCTTTAACATTATCTTGCCAGGTAGAAGGTGATTCCTAGATCTCTCAAATTTGGTTCTAGTTGAGACTATTTATGGTGGGTTTATTTGAAACTAGAAATATGATGATTTTTTCTCTGGAGCTTTTTATTGAATTGGTGAATTTAGATAGGGCATCAACTTTTTCACTTTTCAATCTAAGGACCTAACTGAGTGTGAATTTCTTAAAATATTGTTGCAGTTTCATGACCTTAATGAGATATTTATTCATAGTTGTTTGCCTTATTTCAAAGTTCCTTTCAATTTGCTCCATACCCAACTAAGAGTTTGCAATCACTACTAGATGCTTGACCCCCCTATCGATGGCCATCCTCATGCTAACAAGAAGGGCTTCATACTCTGTCTCATTATTGATAACAGAGTAGTCAAGTTTGATAGCAAAGTCACACTCTTTAGCTCAGGGATAATGTAGAGAAATTTCTATCCTACCTTCTGTGGACATTGCTGATCTATAGACGTGAAAAGACCAGCTAGATAACTATTGCTCAACCACTACAGGGAGGTCGATGCATTCAGCTATGAAGTTTACCAATACTTAGGCCTTTATAGTTATTTGTGATTGAAATTTGATATCAAGTCTCCTAACTCGATGGCCTATTTAGTCAATCTCCCTAATATGTCTAATTTTTATAGTATTTGTTTTAAGGGCAAGCTTATATGGATGATAATAGAGCATGATTGGCAGTAAGGCCTCAATTTTTGTGTTTTCGTGACCAAATCAAGGGTAAATTTTTTGATCTTAAGATAGTTCTACTTAGGATTTTATAGAGCTTTGCTAATGTAGTACACTGGTTCATATGTGCCGTGCTTTATCAATAAAATAATCGAACTGACCGCTGCCATTAAAACTACCAGGTAAAGGCATAGGACCTCCTTGATCGTAGGCTTGGCAAGCATTAGGAAAGCAAATAGGTACTGCTTTAAGTCGACCAGGACCTGGTCACACTTTTTCATTCATTGGAACTTTCTTGCAATCCTAAAACTTTGAAAAATGGTAGGCTTTAGTTTACCAATCGGGCGATAAACCAACTTAAAGCTATGATTCTTCTGATTAGTCTTCATATGTCCCAGATTATTTTAGATGGTGAGATGTCTTGACTTGCTTGAATATTTTGTGGGTTTGCTTTGATGCCCATTTGGCTGACCATATAACCTAAGACCTTTTTATCTCTCACCGCGAATATGCATTTATTGGGGTTAAGTTTCATACCAAACATTTCTAGTATGGAAAACATATTATCTAGGTTGGCTAGATAGTTCACCACTTTTCTATTTTGACAATTATGTCGTTGATATAAACTTCCATTGTCTAACCAATCTCATTTTTTAACATATAGGTCACCGATCTTTGGTATGTTTGTCCAACATTTTTTACTCCAAAAATCATGATTAGAAAATAGTTCAAACCATTTGGCACCACAAAGGAAATCTTGTCTTTGTCCTTAGGAGCCATGAAAATTTGATTATACCCTTGGAAAGCATCTATCATTCTCGAGAGATCACACTTTGCTGTTAAATTAACTAATGAATTTATTTAAGGCAGTGGGTAAAGATCTTTAAGACAAGCTTTATTCAAATCAGTAAAATTATTATACATTCTGCATTTGCCCTCGTTCTTAGGGAAAAGAACTACATTACATAGCAAACTAGAGTATTAAATTTCTACAATTTAGTGTGCCTCTGAAAGTTTGTTGACCTCTTTCTTAGTAATTTGGCATCTTTCTGCATTGAAAGTCCCACTCTTCTGCTTGACGAGCTTGAATGAGAGATCTTGACGGGCTTGAATGAGAGATCCACATTAAGGTGGTAGACGATGACTTAGGGATCGATCCTTTGGAGGTCAGCCACCTTTCAGGAAAAAATGTCGATATTTCTTCTAAGGAAGTCAACTCACATGCATTCTGTGTTGCTCCCTAGATTAGTCCCAATCCTTGTAATCTTATCAGGATTGCCATATTTGAGCTCCATGATTTTAAACTCTTCAATTCGCTTGACCCTAATTTTCTCTTCTTATTTTCTCATCCCTCCTCGAGTTTTGTTACTAGGATGTCCCCCGAAGGTTCCAATTTTTGTCGAGCTTTTTGTTTATTTACTTCGATCGAAATGGTGTAACATCACTAAACTTTGTGTAAGTTGCAAAGCAGTTCCCTAGTTTCTATAGCTATTGGGAACTTAACTTTCATGTGGTAGGTCGAGATGATTGTCTTAAAGTCGTTCATTGTGGGTCTCCCAAGTATAACATTATAAGCAAATATAGCATCGACTACTAGATAATTAATCATGAGGGTTTGCCTCCAGGGTGCTTCTCCAAATAAGGTGGATAAACTAATAGACCTTATAAGAATGATCTCATATCCTTCAAACCTGACCAGTGGGTTGTAAACTATTTCAAACTTAAGCGTTCTCAAATTCATCATCTTCAAAGTTGACAAGAAAATTAGATTTGCAAAGCTGCCATTATCAACTAAGATTTTCCATTCCTTAAAACTAGCAATCTTAATTGACATGATGATGAGGCAATCTAGTTTTCTGTCAGCTCCTTAGTGTTCGATATATGAAAAGTCAAAAATTGAGAACGATATGGCCTTTGCACTAGTGGAAAGCTGAAAAACTATCACGACTAACATAGACTTGGTCAATTCCTACCACTATTAATTCTGCTTTCTTGCTATTTTGGAGTCCCCCTTATTGGTCCACTTGCGATGGTATCAATCACACCTTGCAGGGTAGGACTCTTTTCATCCGTTTGCCTCTTTCCTTTGTAGTATTTCCTCGAGTTAACTGATCTTTCTTTGTGAAGAGTCTGGTTGGTCCTGTTTGCCTCTTACATGGCCCTCTCGTCGACATATTTTTTTAGATGCCCCTATTGTATAAGTTTCTCAATTTCATCTTGGAAGTTGAAGCAATCTTTCTTATTATGTCCTTTCTATTTGTAAAAGTGGTAATATTTTTTGGAGCTCTTCATGGCGGTTGTCTAATTCAACTTCTTGGGCTTCTTGAAGAGGTTATCGTTTTGAATGGTAAATAATACCTCTTATCTAGCGATGTTTAATAAGGTATAGTTGTGAAATCTCTTGATGGGGGATTGATGACCCTCTCTTTATTGCTTGTCATCTTTTTCTTTGCCCATTTTCCTTTTATTTTTAGGGTTTTTGTATTTCAACCTATTCATATCCTCTTAGGTCATGTACCTCTCCATGAGGTTGAGTAGTTCCTCCATGAAACATGGTCTTTATCTGATCAAGGCATTGGCACATTTCTTATATATAAGACTAAGAAACATGTCGATCAAAAAATTAATTCCGGGACTATCAATTTTCAGCACCTTGGTGTTAAATTTGGCAAAAAAAATCCCAGAGAGATTATTCCTTCTTCTGCTTCATCGTGTGAAGGTAAGTGTGGGGGAGTTTGGCTTTTCTCCTGCTGACAAATTGGTGGAGAAACTTGTCACAAAGTTGATCATAGGAAAAAATAGATACAGGTTCTAACTTAACAAACTAATCAAATGCTATCGCCTAGATTATGGTAACCAACATTTTGGCCTGAACTTGCTCATTATTTCCGCGAAGTTGCATCATATGCTCGAATTGGAGCGAGTGCTCATTTGGGTCGGTGGACCCATCATACCTGGGCAGGCCAGTTGAAATCTTATCATTGATTATTATGCGCTCATTGACTGTTTCTTCAATGAATGGCGATTTCCTTTCATGGTGGAGCCAAAGGGCACTATCAAGTTGATGATTTCTTTCTGTGTTTCACTTCAGATCTCCTCGGGCATTTGTTAAATTATCATACTTAGTGCGATATCTCTTTCTATTTTTCCCGATCCACTTGAGATAGGTTTCTGCTTGATTGATGTCTCTATTGCTCGACCCTATTATGCTGTTGGGCTCAAATGGGTCGAGTAATGTGTTCAACAGAGTAGCTATTTCTTCCTAAGATTGTGGGCTGATCTCGTAGGAATTAGCTTGGCCGCACTTCATGACTTGTCCTATTGTTAGATAGAAGCCTCTCTTCAAGATGAGAGAGATGAGGAATGGCACTAATGGCTTCTCCAAGTTGGTTGTTGTGCTTCTGCAAAGCTACCAACAGCTGGGTTGAGAGCTGGGCCAATATTTGCTCACTTATTATTTGCATAAGTTGCAGCATTGTCAAGGTTACTACTTGCTCAGGTTGGGAGCTTGCTCTGGCCACATACTATTCTTGCTGAGGACGAGAGGGAGGGTGAGAGGTCCTTTTGGTCTTTTCCTTCTTGAAAATGACTTACCTTATGTTTATCATTTGCTTAGGTTACAGACTTTAGTTTCTATAAACGACACCAAAAGATGATGCTGGGATAAGAAAGTTGGAGAATTAGGCCCTTGCTCACAATAATCGACTAGGAAATGGATTGGAGATATGAGGATAAAAGCAGGTCGAGTTATGCAATAAATCAACACATATGAAGCTAGTCGATGAGGCCCTTAGCTAAGATACTCCAACGTTCAAGTTAGTATAATCAACCAGAATTTAGAATGGTAGAGTGAGGGCCAAAGTTATAGTGAACATACCTAATAGAATAGCTACAATGAGGTATTTATAGTCTCTCGTAGGAGGTTAAAATGTCTATGATGCCCTTGCTCATGTAATTAGGGCTCTTATCTTTTTATGAGGACTTTTTAGGTTTTTCTTTGTCTGAAAACCCCTTTCTAATTGGCATATCACTCCCCCTTTTGGGATATGGAAGAGATCTCTGCATTTAATGCGAAGGCATGTCGGTGGTACAGTGGAGATATGCTCTTTTAATGCGGAGGCATGCCAATTGACAATATGTTTGATACGACAGAGTGGTGATTGAGTTGTATTTAATGCGACAGTGATAAGTGGTGGGAAAAACCTTCATGTGTCGCAAGTCTACCTCTTCTGATCAAGATGCCTCTCTTGCTGTGGGCCTCTTTCTCACACCCTGGTCGAATGAAGGACTTCTTAGGGTTGAGATGCCTCTCTAGCCGTGGGCCTTCCAACTATATGCTGATCAACTGAAGGAATGATGATAGCTTATATTGATTAACTAGCCTAATGCATTTCTGGGTCTAGGCTAGTTCTATTGGGCCTATTGGGCTCGCCTTATTTCTCCATATTATATACATACATATATATATATCAGGTGAATTACATACATACCTTTTGAAGTTTGGCCTAATTATAGAAAAAACTCTTATTGTTTAAAAATTACATTTGTCCTAATGACATTTGTTGTCGTCCAACATTTAACCCCTGCCATTTTTCGTCGTTAGGATTTTGACTTGGGACCATTAAAACATATTGTTAAATTCCAAAATTTCCCTTATTGTATCAACCTCATTTTTTACCAGGTTTGATCTTTTTCAATGGACGAAAATACTTTCAAGGGTGGCATTGTAAGATTTAAAAAAATTTTAGGGGCTTGTTTGTAATTAATATTCTTTTAGGACCAAATTATACTTAATTAATTAACATTTTAAATTACATACTTAATGATATTAAATAACAAATATTCAATATAATTAACTAAAAATATTTATTAATTAAAAAATAAATAACTAAAAATTTTAAAAAAAGGGTAAGTAAAGAATTTATTAAAATTTATTCTTTGATTTTAGAGAATTTATTCTTTAAAGTTTCTTAAAGAATTACTAGGCTCTGGCCATGGCCAAATCTAGCTGCTTGGTCAAACAACTGTTGGCCATGGTCAAGTAGCTTCCTGAGGAGGGGATGAGGTTGGAGAGTGGTGGGTGGTGTTTTATATGTATATATATATATATATCTATATGTATACATATATGTTTTTATTGTACATTTACATATATATATATTTATGCATGCACCTTTATAATATAGTAAGATAGTGATTTAAATTTTATTTTTTATTTAATTATTTTATTTTTTGATGATAAATTAATTTAATTAAATTATTAAAGTAATTTACTCTTAAAATTTTTAAAATTATGTTGCATAAGATAATAATTTAATTTTTTTTATTTTTTTTATTTATTTTATTTATTTATTACTAATATTTAATAATCTATTTTATATATGTTTACTATTTTATCATTGTTAAATATGTAACTCAAAATTAATAGAAATATATTACCAAAGGATATAAATTTAATTTTCTAAAAAATTGAAGGTGATAAAAATATATCAAATAAACCAACATAAATTTAAAAATACAAATAGATCTAAGGGTACTTCTATCTTTTATTATTTCTATTAGTTTTTCTATTTTTTTCTTTTTCTTTTTTTAATGGAAGGGCATTTTGGTCATTTCATACTCTCCATTAGCATTATATTTTAGTTTCAAAGTTCAGAGGGATAATTGTAATTTTGAAAACAACGAGAGGTTTTTTGTAATCAAGCAAAACCTCAGAGGGTATGGATGTAATTCAACCTATATATTATATATATTTTATTATTATTTTTACAATAAAAAAACTATTGAATTATATTTTCATTCCAAAAACTCAACAAAAAATCATTGATTTGACTGCTACAATAAAAAATATTTCCCATCCCAATATAAACAAACGTAACAACACTTTCCAAAATAAATTTCTAATTATTTTCCAAATTGTAAACAAACAGTTATCACATTTCTCAACACAACTTTTGTAGTGCCCAGCCAGAGGTGATTTCTAAGTTAAGCTACCACCAATTCAAACTTAAAACATAATTCAAACGATTACTATAAAAGCCAGAATCTACCCAAAACCTCAAAGGATGGCACCTCAATAATAAACCTAAAAGATTAATCCATAGTGTTCAAATATATACATATCAAAGTTCTTAAATCAAACATAGCCATATTCATAACATCCATAAGCCTACGAGTCACGATTAGGTGTAATCTATCTATACAACCATAGCATCTAATCTATTACAAAATACGTATTCCTCGGGCAAGCCTCAAGCTCTCAAACTTCAACCAATCCTATTTAGGAAGAGAATAAAAAACATAAAAAAGGGTAAGTCCTATAAACTTAGTGAGGGGTGTATATGACAATAATCAAGGAGAAACTATCGAAAGCACATCAATCAATAACAAAGATTCACTATTGAGCAAGCCATTTACAACATGAATCAATGATATAATATAACACATATGACATAAATTTAACAGACTATGGGTAACGCCATCCTTATTGCCACAAAATAGTACATAAATAATAACAAAAAGTATAATATAACATAACAGATTTCCCATATTACTTTGCTACCCAAGCAATCAATTTGGTAAACATGTAGCATCGCTTACTGCATGCTAGATCCCATCACTTTTAGACAGTTAACCTCTAACTATCTGCAAGTCGGGATTTTAAGTAGGTACTAGCCAGGAGACAAGCTATCATCGGCCCATACCGTCTGATTGTCTTTCCGAACCTAGTCCCAGGCCTGACTTAATCCATTGTGTCCCATTGAGTGGTAGCCCCCCAAGAGTGTCCCCACGGTGACTTAACATAATGCCAACAGATAATGCATAATCAAAGTAACTGATCAAAAATATATATGTGAATAAATAAAAAATGTACAGTCCGTAAAACATAGGCCAACAAGGCCTTATAAATAGTATACAAAATAATTAACTATAAATACAAAATAATAGTGGTCGGCAAGACTAAAATATCAATATGAATAGAGGAAAGCCGACAAGGCTTTAAGGTATATGGGATCAATAACTGATAATACAATAGGAGTTTTTGGCACCAGAATGAGTATAATTAAATTTAACAAGTAACATAGAGGATTCAAATCTCAAACATCATTCTCTTCTCAGAAGAAAGATAAGCTTTTACACTCACCTTGATTCCCAGAGAAACTGTTATCCTCATTTTACCGCTCAACAGATTCCAGCTCCTCATCACCTATTTCAAAAGAATGTACTTAATGTCAAAATGCTAGTAGCGGCCTTTAAATAATAATTAAACCATTTATATCTTAATATTTATTGTTTTAGGGGTTTGGTTCCGAAAATACCATAAGGTAACATGCTAATTATATTGTTAACATTATAATATCTACAAGGGTCATATTTGCTACAATCAATAATCATTTCCTATATCAATATGTCCTAAATTAACAATTTAATTGAAACGCGATAATTAATTCAAAACTCTATTAATATTTGGTTCTTGAAACATTACATAAAAGTTAAATATAATTACAATAATTAAATCTAATTAATGATAACCCAATCTTTAACAACTCGGCTCCATATATCATAATACATAAGATTAGAATTTTAATTACCTAATTTAAATTAATTAATCAAAGGTTATATATATTTTACAAATTCAAGTCCTCTTAACATTATATATACACATGCATCCCATAGTCTCATTTCCAAACATGTCCTTTCCATATCAACTTAAAATACAAGAATTGGTAAGGTAACGAGAACAACACAAGTTAATTGTTAACAACCCCAATTCTAAATGATTTCTTTTTTTTTTTTTTTGCCAAAGATCTTATTTTTGGAGTTTAATCACCACAAAACAAAATGCAATCATCATGACAAGATGAAATTCTATCTCAAGATTGTTGTGCACCGTGCGCCGTCTACTGTCATTGGCCAATTCGTGAAATTGAAGGCACCGGGGTGTTCCTTAAGTTAAACCCATCACAACCCATTACTCAAACTTAAGCTTCTACAGACGGTGGCGCTGCATCCACTGCCTCCATCATTTTCCAATTTTCTCACTCAAATTTTGATCATTTCATTGGTTGTTTGTGTGAAATTTTAGCACCAATATGATCTTTAAGCTAAGAGGAAGAGATTAGTATGGCTAGTTTCAAGTTTTGCTGGTGTTAGAGGAAAAATTGCCGGAGGGGAAGGGAGAGGCCACATGCAAAAATTGAATGAAAATAAATGGGGGATCCTATTTAAAGGGTGATTTTCTATAATTATAGATTGGCCCCCAAAATTTCCAAAATTTTCTTTCAGCTTCCAATTTAATCCTTGGTTTAATAAGTGCCCTACTTTGACCTTGTTGATAAAAAATAATTATAAATTGACCCCCAAAACTGTTAAATATCTTACAATTAAATCCTTTCCTATTTACATTTTGACGACTAGATATTTTTAATCAAATTAAAATAATAATTTTTAAATTTTTACCAATTAAATTTTTAGGGGTGTTACAATCTACCTGCTCTTAAAAGAATCTAGTCCCTAAATTCTTGCTTGACCACAGGAAAAGTTCGAGATACTATTAGTGCTTGAAATTTTATTGCTCCCAAGTTGTCGCTTTTGTGTTGTAATTGCGCCATAATACTTTCACTTGAGAAATCCTACAATTCCTAAGCTCTCAAAATTTTTGATCCAAGATGCGAATTGGTTGCTCTTCAAAGGCCATGTTGTTTCCCAGTGGCATATTTTTATGTGAAATGATATGAGAAGGATCAAGATGATACTTCTGAAGTTGTGATACATGAAAGACGTCATGAATTCCTGTTAAGCCTTGGGGTAGTGCCAACCGGTAGGTTGATGGTCTAATCCTTTCACATGTCTCATAAGGACCAATATATCTCAAGCTAAGCTTTCTACCTTGTCCAATCCTTTAGATACCCTTTCTCGGAGATACTTTGAGGAACACTCGATCACTAGTTTCAAATTTTAAGTCTTTTCTCCACTAGTCTGCATAGCTTTTTTGTTGATCCTAGGTTGTTTTCATTTTCTGTTTAATCATCAGCACCTTCTCACTAGTCTCTTGAATCAGTTACAATATTAAAGTTCCCAAGGACTTATCAGTGCTGGTTCTGTGCTCTTCAAGATCCCAATGTAATCGGGATCAACACTTTCTACCATATAATACTTCATATGGGGCTATCTGAATAGTAGATTGGTAGCTATTATAGTAAGTAAATTCTATTAGAGAAAGGTGTTTGTTCCAACTCCAATTGAAATCTAAAATACAGGCCCATAGCATATCTTCTAATATTCAAATGACCCTTTCTGACTGACCATCTGATTGGGGATAAGCTATAGAGCTTAATCGTAACCTTATTCCCAGAAATTTTTGCAAACTTTTCCAAAGTCTCGAGATAAACTTTGGATCTCAATCTGACATAATACTGGTTTAGATTTCCTGTTATTTGACTATTTCCCTAATATATAACTTTGTCAGTTTCTTTGCTCTATAATATGTTTCAACTAGTAGAAAATAAGCAGACTTGGTTAACCAGTCTACTATCACCCAAATACTATCATACCCTCCATGAGCTGTTGGTAGACCTATTGCAAAATCCATAGTTATTTGTTCCCATTTCCGGTTAGGGACCTGAAAGTGGTTGTAGCAGCCCTAATGGTCACTGATACTCTGCTTTTACTAACTAGTAGGTCAAGCATTTCTGCACATACTTTGCAACACCTCTTTTCATCCCATTCCACAAGAATTGCTTTTTTAGATCTCGATACATCTTCATACCTCTCAGATGTATTGCAAATCTTGCCTTGTGTGCCTCTTTCAATAATTTTCCTTTCATTTCTTCAGGCACACATATTCTTCTATGGAATAAAAGAGTACCTTGGCTATTTGTATTGAATTTGGGCTTTTTAGATCTCTTTACCACTTCTTTCTATTTCAGTGTCCAACTATAATTTACTTGTGCTCATCGTATTTTTCATATAGCTCTAGTTACACATTTACTCCCACAATCTAAGTTTGTTATTTGATTCTTATCATGGCTTTTACCTTTGGACTTTTTGATATTCTTATTTCCAGTATGTGGGCCATCTCTACCTTTCAACTCAAGGCATTAGCCACTATGTTCATCTTTCTTGAGTGGTAGATGATAGAGAAGTTATAATCCTCTAGAAATTCCATCCGCCTTCACCGTCTCATGTTCAAATCTTTCTATGAGTGTAAAATTTGAAAACTTTTATGATCAGTGTATATTTCAAAAGTAGCCCCATAAAGATAGTGTCTCTATTTTGCCAATGCAAAAATCACCGTAGCTAGCTCCATGTAACGAGTTAGGTAATTCTTCTTTTGAGGTTTCAATTTTCCAGATGCATATGTAAAAACTTGCCCCTTTTGCATTAGCACATATCCACGCCTTTCTTTAGAAGCGTCTGTATACACAACAAAACATTCTAATCCTTTCAAAAAGGCCAAAACTAGACCTAAAGTCAGTCTATTCTTTAGTTCTTGGAAACTCCTCTCACTATCCTTGTTCTAATCAAATGGCTAATCTTTTTGGATTAACTTAGTCAATGGCCAACTATTTTGGAAAAATCTTTTACAAACCTTTGAAAGTAGCCAGTAAGTTTCAAGAAGCTACGAACTTATAATACGTTTTTAAGTCCTTTCTAGTTGACTATTGCCTATATCTTAAAGAGATTAACCTCTAACCACAAATTTGCACTTGCTGAACTTTACATACAGCTTATGCTTCCTCAGAGTTCTTAAAACCATGTGTAAGTACTTTGCATGCTCTTCTCTAGTTTTCGAATACACCAAAATGTTGATAATGAATATAACCCCAAATTAGTCTAGATATGGTCAGAAAATCTAGTGCTTTAGACCCATAAATGTTGCTAAGGCATTGGTTAGACCAAATAGCATTACTAAAAGCTCAAAATGACCATACCAAAAATTGAACACTGTCTTCGGGATATCTTTTTCCTTAATTTTTAGCTGATAGTACCCTTATCTCAAATATGGCTTTGAAAAGACCATGGATCTTTATAGAAGGTCAAATAATTCATCCATGTGCGACTAGTGGTATTCATTCTTGATATTAACGTTACTGAACTCCCTATAGTCATTGCACATCCTTAAGGATCTATCTTTCTTTTTAATAAACAACATTGGAGCTCCCTATGGAGAAGTGCTGGGCCTTATAAATTTCTTTTCCAATAGTTCATAGAGTTGATTCTTTAGCTCTTTGGGTTTTGTAAGGGCCATTTGATAGGGGGTTTTAGAGAAACGTATAGCATCAAGAAGAGCGTGAATAACAAACTCTATCCCTTGGTCATGTGATAATAAGTTTAGCTCTTCCAAAAATACTTCTAGATAATAAGCCACTATTTCTACTTCTTATATTCTAGCTGTGTCCTAGGGTTTATTGATACGGTACACTAAAAATCCCTATCCTCCTTTTCTTAGAATTTTCCTAGCCTCTTCTATGGATATAGTAAGTATTGATATCGTATTTGTGGAACGATGTGTCAGTATTGATACCTTATGTCCAAGAGTGATGCACGTGGTGTAATAATTTACTTGTGCTTGATGTTAGTGCCACCAATCCATTCCAAGTATTAAATCATATTCCTGAATAGGTATTTCTCTAGGGTCGATAGGATACTTTGTTATCCCTAATCCTAACTGGGCATGCTTAATACATAGTATCTATTATTAATCCTATCCCTAAGGGTATCTGTACTTCTATTTGATAAGATATGGTTTTAGATTGCATATTCAACTTACGAGAGAAAGATGTAAATATGAAGAAATTAGTAGCTCCGAGATCATATAAAATATTACCATTAATTCCAAAAATAGGAACCATACCTTCAACTACTTCATTGGGATCTATCCCTTTTCTCATATCAGGGCATATGCACGTGCTCAAACCTTCAATTTTTTGCTGGTCCTTGCCACTTAGTTTTCTTTCCCTGTAAATGCTAGTTTTCTTCTAGTCGAGTAATCTTTGACAAAGTGCTTATCGCTATCACAGCCTACACATTTGCCCTAATTTTTCTAACATTTGGATTCTTCATGGCCTAGTGTGTTTGCTGACTAGCATTCCCAATCTGTAATTTTGACTGTTTTTTTCCAAGGGTTACTCATTCATTGGGGTGTATTATTTCTTTTCAATCTTTATCTTCAATTTTTTGAATTTTCTGTAGTTGTGAATCCACTTGCAGCACTTTACACATTGCCTAGTTAAAGCTTAGTAGATCACATGTGGTAATGCCCCATTTGAGTTCCGACCATAATCCCTCCATTAATTTGTAGGTCCGTCAGTCTTTATCTACAAGTATGTAGGGTGTATACTAAATTAGTTGGCCGAAAGTGGCCTCATACTGTCTGGCAAATGATGTTCCTTATATCAAATCCATGAATCTCTCTCCATTGCATGCTTAGCCACCAATAGTATATATTTTTCCATGAACTCCCTAGTAAAGTTCTCCCAAGTCCATTGAACCCCTTCTATAGCCTACCTACGGTCTATCATTTTTCACCAATTATGTGTAACACTTTCCAACAAAATGTAGCATATCGAACTTTTTTGTTCATTCGGGTAATGCAGGGTTCCAAGTATCTTTTCCAAGTTCTCAATCTATACTTTGGGCTTTCTATCATCTAGTTCCCTTAAGAATTTTAGGGGCTATAAAGAAGGCATTGCTCTAATGCTTAGTCTTTAGTAAGTTCTTTAGCATTTCCTGCTCTATCACCTTGACCCTGCTGCAAGCAGAATTACATAAATCTTTGCCACATTTGGTACATAGGATTTATTTGTCGACCTATAATTGGTTGATCAACCTAAGGGATCTATAAGATGTTTTCTTCTGATAATGGTTGTTGTAAGGCGATTACCCCTTGCCTAGAAATATTTTGTACGTTGGCCCATCTACTGGGCGACCTTCTTTATTATCCTGCTTGAGCCGAGTGGGTATATAAAAACCCTCATATGATGCAATTCTTTTCTATAAGTTGATTTAGGTTCGGGATAGTCCTTAAGTTGCAAATTATCAAGTTTGTGCAACGATATCTAAGGTTATCATCAATTCTTTCAAATCTCTTAAACTTACATCTAAAGTATTTAACAAATTTAAGTAAAATTCATTATATCAAAAGTTTATTCATTTAAAGATCGACATATGAACTTTCATTATCATTCTAAATTAGCATTAGCAATTATTTTACAACAGTATACACAAAGTTAAAATTTCAAAATTTAGCTAAGCTAACTATTCACCAAGTTGTAGATAAAATGATAAGGCTTGAGTTAAAGACATTACCCTATTAGTCTAGCTAACCTTAGCCTATTACATTCTAGTGTAATGGCTAAAAGATAATACTAAAATATAAATACATATTTATAAACATAATTACACGTTCAGGAGTCTCTAACTCTAATCTTCTACGTAAGTAATGTCAAACTCATATATTTTCATCCTCATCCTCCTTCTTCTCCTTATTCAATTCTATATCCATATCATCACTGTCTTCTTCAAATTCTTGAAACTCATTTTCCATAGGCAATCTCTTGTGTAGGGTCTTCCTCTGGTGGCCCCTTTGGGTTCCCTTCAAGTACCTCATTGATACCGGTACTATGTCTCTATCTCGACTTTAGAGAGGGACAATTCTAGAGGGTCCAGCCTCAGATGCTATCCCAACTCCAATGATATGATCTATGGCACTTTCATAGTATGCCAACATCAAGACCTAAGTGGCCATTGTTGGGATCAATTTTGAAGAGTTAAGCAATTATTGTGACTTTAGGTTGATATTATAAGAAGATTATGTATTTGAGGACTAGTCTATATTCTGATAAGTAAATTGATATAAATTGAGCGTTACTTTAGCACCCCTAACCTTATTAGCCATTATTAGGACGATACTGCCGTTTAAGCATTAAACTATCAAGTTAATAGGTTAATTAGTAGATTTAGATTAATGATAAGCATGATAGTGATGTATTGGGAATCAAATATGAATTTTAACTATAATTATACTCTTTTGGATTAGGTAACATGGAATTGGGACCCGTGGTTAGTAGACTACTGATTTCAATTTTGTATCTGAGATTACAGAGATAAGGATCCAACATCTTGGCCTTGTTATATTGATATGTTCTTATGATAAAATTCTTGTGTGGATTTAACTTGCTTGATTGTACTTGCTCGTAATTTCTTGGAATTTATTCTTGACCTATTATTTGACTTGTAAACCCCTGTGTGGGTTAGTACTCGTTTCCACTCTGTCATGAGTTATACTTGTTCGTTCTGGCTCCTAAAACTTCTGTCTAATTAATTGGTACTTATTTTGTTCGGTTTGTGTTACTGTTTGGTACTTATTTTCATCTTGAACTGCTATCAGATACCTTGTCAGCGTACTCATTTGTTTGTATCCTATTATCTGGTCAGTTGGTTTAATTGTACTTGCTAGTCATTCTATATTGCCTTATCGGCAAATCCAACAATTTGATTTATACTAGTTATACTTGATTGTTGTGCTTGTTGTACTTGTGTACCTATTTAGAGATAATACTTAGGTCGAGTGTCAATCCTATGCGAAATGCTAGAATATTTAAGGCACGCTCTGTAGTTCGATTAGGTGTCCATGATACGCTAAGTAGTCTAATTGGGTATCCACAGTGTGCTATACAGTCTGTATGGGCACAACAATTGTTTGTCAAGCTGTCATGGTTTGGGAGTACTTGTTTAATTGGTATAAGGAGATTTTGATATGCAAGTTCATTCTGATTTGTTGGACTGCAAATTATATTTAGGTTTATTTTCTTCTGATTTTACCTTAATTGTTTGCATTTGCTCTTGGAGTAATAAGGACAGTGTAGCTTTTTGGCCTAAATTAGGCTATTGTACATGCTGGATGAGCTATCTGTATTTTCTCTCAATTGTGATCAATCAAGATGCTCTATACCTCTTAAGCAAGATCAATTGAGATGATCCCAAGCTGTTCAAGCTGATAATTACAACCCTGAGCCAATATCTACTAAAAGGCTTGAATTTGATGTCGTTTGTTCTTCAAACTTGTCATTATCTGCATACCGAACTTGTTATTGATTTTTCTTGCTTGTTCTTGATATGTTTCTATTTTGAATATAAATTGATGATTTGTTGAGTTGATTTTCCATGATAAATCCCTATTATTTCTTATTAAGAATATCCCTCACTAAGTTCTTTAGACTCACCCCCATATTATTCATGTTTCTTAAATAGGATGAAGTGGTGAATATGGATCTCTAGCTTAGGTTGAAAAATAGATGTCATGAAATTTATATAGCCTAGCACATCTCCTTGGGGAGCCCCAGTACCATTGGTTAAGAAGAAGGATGGATCCTTGAGAATGTGTATTAAACAAGTCACTATCAAAAATAAATATCCCTTACCACATGTGGAAAAGTTGTTCAATCAATTGTAAAGATCTACAGTTTTCTTAAAGTTAGACTTGAGATAGGGGTATTACCAGTTAAAGATTAGAGAAGAAGATATCCTAAAGACTACCTTTAATTCACGATATGGTCACTTTGAGTTTATAGTAATGCCGTTTGGTTTGACAAATGCTCTGGCGGCATTCATGGTTCTAATCCATTGAGTATTCAACCATATCTAGATAAGTTTGTGGTTATCCTCATTAATGATATCCTAGAATACTCAAAGTATTGAGAAGAACTTGCCGAGCACTTACACTTAAACTTAGTTCTTAGAACTTTGAAGGAGCATAAGTTGTATGTTAAATTTAGTAAGCACGAATTTTGGATAGAGAAAATGTTGTTTCTTGGACACATCATACCCTAAAATGGAATAGAGGTTGATCCCTCTAAGATAGAAGTGATAGTCAATTGCAAGAGGCCCGAGAATGTCACAAAAGTTTGTAGTTTTATCAGTCTGGCTGGCTATTATTGAAGGTTTGTACATAATTTTTCTAAAACTAAGCTAACTCAGAAAGGTTAACCATTTAACTAGGATGACAATTGTGAGAGAAGTTTTCATGAACTGAAGAACAAATTAACAACAACCCTAGTTCTGGCTCTTCCAGAGGGATTGGAGAATTTTGTGATATATACGGATGCTTCAAAGGAAGGACTTGGGTGCATACTTATTTAAAAGGGGTGAGTCATTGCCTATACATCCCAAAAGCTTAAACCACATTAGCAAAATTATCCCACTCATTACTTAGAGCTAGCCGTAATAGTTTTTGCACTATCTAAGTGGAGACATTACCTCTATGGAGCTACATTTGAGGTATACACAGACCACAAGAGTCTTAAATATTTGAGGTCGCAAAATGACCTAAATATGAGATAGCATCGAAAGGTGGAATTTTTTGAAGATTATGATTTCTCAATCTCTTACCACCCAGGAAAAGCATATGTGGTGGTAGATGCGCTAAGCTGCAAAGCAAAAATGGCCTACATAATAATAATGACAATGATAAAAGCTTTGAGAATAGATACCGTAGTAGTATTAAAGTAGAAAGTTTAGCTTGCTGAAGTGAGTGTGTAGCCAGAGTTGTATGCTGGGATATGACAAGCTCAATCTCAAGATAGTTGGATATCGAGATAAAAAAAGCAATCAATAAATTTGAAGAATCCAAATTTAATACTAACAGTCAAGGTACCCTTCTATTCTGAAAAAGGATCTATGTGCCAGAAGAGATAAGAGGAAGATTATTAGATGAGGCACACAAAATAAGATTTATGGTACATCCAGGAGATACTAAGATGTATCAAGACTTGAAGAAGCAATTTTGGTGAGACAGACTGGAGAAAGATGTTGCAGACTATATATGCAAATGTTTAACCTGTCAATTGATAAAAACTAAACATCAACAGCCATTGAGATTACTCCAACTACTTTCAATCCTTGATTGGAAATGGGAACAAGTTAGTATAAGCTTTGTGAAGGGCTTGCCAACAACTAAAGGTGGTTACGAAAACATATGGGTGATAATGGATAAGCTAACTAAGTTTGCTCATTTTCTGCCAATTAGGACGTAATATAAAGTTGAAAAGTTGGTAGAACTGTAGTGAAAGAAATTGTGAGGCTATATGGAGTACTGGTCAGCATTGTATCTGATCAAGATCCAAAGTTTACTTCGAGACTTTAGAAAGCTCTACATGAGCATTTGAGGACAAGGTTACATTTTAGTTCTACCATTCATCCTCAAACAAATAGACAGTCTAAGATAACCATCTGAATACTAGAGGCTATGTTGAAGGCTTGTATTTTGGACTTTAGTAGGAACTTGAGCCAACATCTGCCTTTAATCGAATTTGCATATAACAACAGTTATTAATCCAGTATCCAAATGGCCCCATATGAAGTACTATATGGTAGAAAATGTTGATCCCCATTAAATTGGGATCTAAAGGAACATAAAAGTGGTAGCCATGAGTTTTCAAAAACTATCAGGCTAGAGTTAATTCAGAAGGCTATTGAGAAGACTTAGATCATTAAGCAATGAATGTAAGCTGCACAAGATCACTAGAAGAGTTACACAAATAATAGAAGAAAAGATTTGAAGTTTGAAATGGGTGATCAGGCTTTTCTCAAAGTATTTTCGAGAAAAATGACTTAAAAGATTGGCAAAGGTGGAAAGTTAAGCCCCACCCCAAATATATTAGCCCTTATGAGATTAGTGAAAGGATTGGACCAGTAGCATATCGCTTGCCTTTATCGCAAAGCGTGATAGGCATCCATGATGTCTTTCACATGTCGCAGCTTTGAAAATGCTACCTAAACTCTTCCCACATTATTTCTTTAGCCAACATACCATTGCAAAGTGATCTGACATATGAGCAACAACCAGTTAGTATTCTAGATCAAAAGTTTTGAGAACTTAGGAATTGGAGGATTCCTCAAGTGAAAATTCTTTTGTGCAACCATAATGTTGAGGAAGCAACATGGGAACTAGAGGACCTTAGGCGCCAATAGTATCTAAAACTTTTTCAGTATTCAAGTGAGAATCTATGGACTAGATTCTTTTAAGGGGGGGATTATAACATACCTAAAATTTGTGACATTTTGATATTTTATTTAAATATTATTTTCTAAGAATTTATTTCATATTTGTGAAAATTTTGAAAGTTTTGTGGGTTAAAATAAAATTTTGAAAGATGTAATTACACTATTTATTTAATTATGGGGAGCAAATGTTTAATTTTAATAAATTAGAAGATCCAACGTGAGGACTCATGAAACCATTGGCTAAATTGAATTCCATCAAAAACTTTTTTGACCTAATCGAATGATTTCTGAACATTTAGGGTCAATCTACAAATTGGGAAAAGTTGAATCTATAAAAATAAGAAATTTTATTTCCACCCCCATTTTTCTTTCTTCATCACCGCGCATCACCTTTTTCCCTCTCCAACAAACTTCTTCGGCCACCTTCCAAAACTTGAAACAAATCTAACTGTCATCTTTCTCTCACTCCCAAGACCTTGATGACCCTACATGCAGATGAAGATGGCAAAAATTGTGGTCGAAAAAGCTAACCAAAGGTGACTAGTAGCAAAGCTTAATGGGACTTGATCTCTAGTGATCATTTGACGAAACCAACAGTTGGGTTTTGAAGCTTTCGACCTCAAGAGCAATTGGTACCTTTGGTTCTTGGAAATAATCACCAATAGTAGAGTAATGGAGGAAAACAATGCAACAGAGCTTGGTGGTAGTTTTCTATTTTAAGCTAAATTGAAGCTCAACTCAAAGGAGAATCTAGAAATTGACTGGGGGTTGAGTTCTGCAAGCTGAGTAGCATCTCCTGGAAGTGGTAGTTCAATTTTTTGACGGTGGATGACAAATGGTACTGATGACAGCGACGATAACTAGGTAGAATCATCTTCTCATCACAATGAACACATGCATACGGTCTGATCATTGAAATTCCAGCTCATTTGTGAAGAATTGGTATAAAATGATGTTGGTTATATATGTAATTGCATATATGTATATACACATTCCATCATCATCAAGCTTTGTTTTATCAAATATAATGATAGAAACAATTGATCAAGACACCCATACATAAAAACATAACACCTTTGATCGATTAAATGCGCCTAGTGAATCCAAAATGGTATTATTTCATGTAAACTATAAGTTATACAGCATTCTAAGTGTAGAAAACCCTGATTTTATGTAACCATGATTTAATCGAAAAAAGCTTGAATTTTTATTGATAACTAGATTATTATAATCAATATTGAGTATCATTATAGAGTTATATATAAGTGAACCCTATATACGTTTATATTAGCATATTTAGGGTAGTAATATTGAATCAAACCCTCACCAACATATCAATAGGATAATTACTCATATTTGGGCTATTATTGGTATGATTCTGAGTGTTAGTAATCGTTAGGGTTGAACATGAATTTTAACATGAGGTTGCTCTTTTAAATAGGTGACAGATGATTTGACCTTAAGGATCAATAAGGTTTGACTACATCGCTAACATGATTAAGGTGATGATCCACGAACTTGGTCCTTCTTTGAGTAAAGTAATGTTATTGCAATTGAATCCTGTAAAGTTCAGTTAATTTGACACCTGTTTTTGCTATCACTTCTATTATTGATATACTGTTGAACTCTGTGATGTTCTACTGCTTGATACCCAATCTAATTATCATTGTTGCTATTTTTGAACCTTGTGAGGTTCTACTATTTTAACTGTCATTCATTGAATGTCATTGATTATCATTAATCATTGAGCTTGTGAATAGTACTATTATCTATTGTGTATCAAAACCATTTTGAATCAATTGTTCATTCTGTTTTGGTACCATGAACAATTTCGTGTCTTATATGTTACCGTACTGATCAAATTGCATTGTATATTATTGTTAAACGCATTGGCTCCCTTGATTGATTTTGTTTATCATTGTTATGTATTGGCTTGGTTGAAACCATATTGTGAAACTTATTATTCCGCTATGTTAGCAATTGACTGATTGATTGATCAAACTAAAAGTATGTGTATAGGAGAACTGCTGGCCGAGTGACTTGCCAAGCCGCTACGCTTGAGTTATTGCTCATGCCAAGCTGTTATGCTTGAGCTACTATTGCCATCGAGTTGTCATGCTCGAGCTACTGAACTAATTGTTTACTGTACTGAACTAAACCATTATTGGACTATTATGGAGACATAAGGATGTTCTGATATGCATGATGTATTGATTTTTGACTTGTCTATGTGGTTGGGTTTGCTATTCTTGAAATTGTATTATGCTCATGAAGCAATAAGGCTAGAGTTATATCCCAATCTAAATTGGGCTGATGTCCCAAGCAAACGAGCCACATTTATACCTCTTGACTATGATCAGTTGAGATGTCACTAAACCTCTCGAGCAGGATTGGTTCAGACGAACAGGCCGTTGAGTCGATGATTACAGCTTCTGACCTAGCATTAGCTAGTAACGTGATTTCTTTTGTTGCTCTCTTTCAACATTGGCTTGTTGTCCTCATGCTAAACTATCACTGATTGTTATCTGTGAGCCTTGATTTTCCATTGGTCATGCATTGCTTTACACTATCCTCACCAAGTCATTATGACTTACCCTCGTATATTATTCAACTTTATTTAGATAGGTATGAGATAAGAGGATATGAGAATTGACAAACCTAGTAGGGATGGTCTGTATTGGAGCCTGAATGTATATATGTATAAATGACTACATTTTGGGTTGTTTTGATTAGAGATGTTGTGATATGACCTGACTGCTAATAAACTTATGGTTTGTATGTATCAAATGTGGTATTAGTGACGATGTTTTGGCTTGAATGTTGTTGAACTTCTTAATATAGCATCTATCACTCTAATATAGCTTCCACATTTAGTTTAAATCATGCTATAAGGTTGTGATATTTTTTATGCTTATTGAAAAGTTGTGAAAATTTTTATGGGTCTATTGATTGTATTGATGCATGCTTAAGGAATGAACTAAAATAGTGCCTCAACTCAAGTATTATCTTGAGTGGGGGCGCTACAAATATTATATAAATTTTAAAATTTTAATTTATCTAAACGCTTCAAAATTTTAAAAGATTTTTTGAAATAAACTTTGTCAAATCCCCACTTAATCCATAATAATATCTCCCAATTAAAAACGTGCTACCTTAATTTTTCTTTTCTTTTTTTTGGTTGCATCGCTTTATTTCTTCCAAATCTACAAAATACCTAAAAAGTATTATTCAGATTACTTTAGTTATATGGAGATTACTTTGGTTAATTAATTCACCAAACCTTTCTAGGGCAAACATACATTATATCACTTTAGATTCTCTATTTCATTTTATATGTCATTTTTTATTTCAATCTATATGTCAAGAATTTTAATTAATTATTTTTATTAAAAAAATATTTAATACACTTGGCATATATTTATGAAATGAAATAGGAGATAAAATATAGAATGAAATAAAGAATCCAAATGAGCATTATATGGACATATAAGTCGGCTAAAAGGGAGAACCATGATCACGGCCATTGTGAACCAAAAGGAAATCAGATGGATGCTCAGTTTTGAATGCATTGAGTTTTTATTTCCTTAATTTGTTAAAATTCTTTGCCAAAGGAAATTAGCACACTGTTAAGAAGATCATGTAATGTGAAGAATAGTTTGTAATGTAAAATATAGTTTTTTTTTTTTCCTATACAAGAAAAGTGAGAAAATTTTCAATACTTTATAAATAAGTAATAAAACTAAAAGATGAAAGTATGATTTGGATGGAAAAGTAGAGGGAAGTCAAAATATATAAAAGATGTTTCTTAAATAGAGATGTCGTGATATGTCAAGTTTGTTACTGAGGATCTGAAGCTTGTATAAACTCTATTAGGTATGTCAGGTGTTGATCTACAGTATGTATATTGTGTTTTGTTGTGATTGCTAGGTTGGAATTTGCTACTACCTCTGATACGTTAAGTTTGAAAAATCGTTATAGGTCTATTGATTGTATTCTGAATCGTATTTTAAGTTTGAACTAAAGTGGTACCTCAGCTTGGGTGCTATCCCGGG
Source organism: Jacaranda copaia (assembly GCA_014898725.1). Classification (NCBI taxonomy): domain Eukaryota; kingdom Viridiplantae; phylum Streptophyta; class Magnoliopsida; order Lamiales; family Bignoniaceae; genus Jacaranda; species Jacaranda copaia. The sequence continues at coordinate 69,795 of JACGDI010005585.1, forward strand.
AGGGGGCGCTACATTATCCCTCCAAGTTTCAAGCGATATCAGCTTGGATTGGCAATCACATGCTAAACATGGCTAGCCGCATGCCTTATCCACCTCATAAACAATTACCTTCAACTGGCTATGAGACATGATTATTATAGGTAGGGTATTCACCAAAAGGCCAGCCACCGTCAGTCTGTTTCACCCAGTTGTCTTTCTAGACCGATCCCAAGGCCCACAAATAATTCAACTACTTGATTATTTGAAAATGCATGCATTTTCAATTTTCCATGATATCAAATAATCAATTAGTTAATATCAAGTGCATTTCAAGTTAATATTCATGGTGATGATAGAAAATATCTCTCAAACCTCCCTTTTAATTTTTCCCACACGATCGCCAATTTTAGGTAAGACAACATAAATCATAATCAAATAGAAACCATAATCAGTGTAAAGGGGCAATGTGTGGAAAATTTTCACATATAGTTTACTTTTTTCAGAACTTGTGAGAGCATGAATCAAATAAATCATTCGATTTAGGATTTCAACATCTCAAGATAGGTAGGGAATTCAAATAACAATGGCTTAAAAATTACTGGCAATGGAGAAGAGAAGTAAAAATTGCAACGCCCTAAATTTTGAGATCCTAAAATTAAATAAGATATGAAATCAATAAGTCTAGCTAGATTAATTTTGGGATGGTTTAGTTAAAAATCTGGAAATTAATATTGAAAATTGAGGGATCTAATTGCAAATAAGAAAAGGGAATGATTGCCCAAAATTATAGGTTGTGATTGCTTATGAGAATGGTTTTATGTTTTTGTGTTTTAAAGATTTTGGAAATATTTTGGTGTTTAAGAGAGATGAAAATGGGATATGAGATTGTAAATGGTTGTAAGATTATTTTTTAAGGCATAATTAAGAAATTTATTTGAGATAATTAAATTTTTGTATGAGATTTATTTTTTGGGATTTTCTTGGGATTTCAAATAAATTAATAATTTTCAATAAATTTTTAATTTTAATAAATTAATTGTTTCCTTTAACTCTTACCAAAATATATGAATAAATATATATATTTTTTATTTGTTTGTTAGTAATAATATATTAAAAAATAAAAAATATATAAATATGTTAAACTAAAAATATTATTTTTAAACATAAAAAAACACTATTGTGTATTAATAAATCAATTTTTGGTGTTTTGGGTTTTTTTGGGATTTATGATATAGAAACTTTTATAGATATTCTATAAATTCACTAAATCAATTTTTTTTAAATTGAAAATATATGTTGTGTATTAATGGTTTGAATTTTGCTAAAATTTGATTTGTTTGGAATTTATAATATAGACAAAATTTATTGATATTTAAAATTTTAGTAAATTATAACTTTGTAAAAGTTTAGTCAGACTTTTTAAATTTTTTTTATAATTACGAAATTAAATGGAACTCGCATATTGTCAAAAATTAAATTTTAAAAAATCTCATTAATTGGATTGGTTAGAAATTCAATTTTTATTTTTTATTTATCCATAAAATAATTTAAAAGATACATATCACATAATTTTGGCAATTTGTTTTTGTTTTGTTTTTGTTTTCCTTTTTTTTTGTTATGGAAATTTATTTTCAAAAATTATGTTTAATAAAAATAAACAAAAAGATAAATTAATATATTTAATACATTTGATACTTTTTTTATAAAATTGACAATCACACATTTTCTAAATTGAGCAAAATTAAATTCCAACTAAACACGTTTTTGAAGATTATCATGAATTTAGTTTTAATAAATTCCAAATTCATTGGATTAACTGAAAAATGATAAAGATAAATGAATCAAAAAAAAATTAATATTTTTTTTTATTTTATAAAAGTAATAAACTTGCATTTTATTAAAAATGGCAATGTTAAATATTGTTAACTAGTTCAAATTTTTGTTTGGCCAATAAGGTTTCAATATTATAATAAAAAGAAAAGAAAAGAAAAGAAAGCATGAAACAAACAAACAAGCAAAACAAAAATGAAACCAAACGGAAAGAGAAAAAGGAATAGGTTAGCCTATCAATCTATCCTCCCCACTATTTTTAAACACAAAATTCAAGATTGTCCCAAAATCTTTAAGACCAAAACATAATTTTACATCCAAGCAAACCTTGTTCCTTCTTTCTTGTATGAGAGTCAAGAAAATGGGATAAAATCCCATAAGCAATCACAGCAATAAAGTTTATGGGGTCAATCTGAATGAATTAAAAGTTGAAGGACTTCAAAATAATTAAATTTAGGCCTAATTGCCAAAAAATACAAATGTCAAGGGTCAAAGTGTAAGAAATAAAAATTAGAAGACTTAATTGAAGTCTGGGGACCAAAGTGAAATGCGGTTGGAAATTTAGGGACTCAATTGAAGAGTCTCAAGAACTTCTGGGGCCAAATTAAAAAGGCTAAAAAATGCAATTATATTTATAGAATGAAGGACAAAATTTCATTAAACTCTCAAAAATTACCCAAACCTTACCTCACCATCGAATCACAAAGGAACGACCACAAAACCCAAAACCAACTTAACAAAAATGTTCTTCTCATCACAGTAAACACATCCATACCAAACACTACCTAAAGCACCAGCAAAATCAATGAGAAAATCAAGGCCAACGGTGAGCGACAACCAAGGTGGCGGTTTTGCCACTTTCAGTGGCTAGAACATGTTGGAAACAGAGGGATTCTAGTCGAAAATGCTTGGGTAGCGCGATGGTGGAAGTAATTTGGAGATTCGAATAGCGGTAGTGGAGAAATTGGAATAGGTGGCAAACAGCAGCGCCTAGGGCTTGCCGACGGGTTTTTGGTCAAATTGGCCAGCCAAATAGCAACCAATTGAGAAATTGTCTTGTGGGTTTTGCTCGCCTCAGTAAGGCACATCTGGTGGTGGTAGTGGTGGTGGCCTCCATATCCAGCAGTGGCGCAGTGGTGTTTAGACACAAATTTTAATTTTAAGCTAATCTATGCTATTATTAACTTGGAATTAGATCTCGATTCAATCTAATTTTAGTAAATTTCATATCAAATATTCATCTAATTGATTTTTACAATTCTAATTAAATATTTATTAAATTGAGAGTATCATATTATAATCTAGCTTAAGTTGATGATTTAATGTTGTAAGTATTAAACTAAGAATTATTTATAGGATCTAAGCTTAGTAAATTAAGAAATACTAATTTAAATCTATGTCCCTAGACTTGATAACCTGACCTGGTACAAATGAGGAAGGATTGAATTTAATTTAAAGATTAAATTATAGCAATGGTAGAATGGAAATAAATTATCAGACTTGGACCTTATAGATCCCAAAGAAACTAATTAATTTAGGAACCAGGAATCATGTTACGTACCGTAAAATAAGTGAAGTGATAAATGGAGCCCGTTGGGGATAGCCACTTAAGAAATACAACATTTAAATGTATTAAGTATTTAGATATGGAACCAAGATTACTGAGATTGTATCAGAATAACCTTAAGTTTGATAAAAACTTTAATTATATTTGTACTTTAGATTTAGAGATTTGATAAGATGATAACTCAGTTTATCTTATAACAATTCTCGATTTGACTAAGAAGCCAAGACCTGAGTGACCATACAACTAGGGATTCCTCTGCATTTGCCAGGTGAGTTTATACTCAATAGTATGAGATTTTTTTTATTGGGTAAAGAACATATATGCTTGCCATATGTCCTGGTCTCTTGATTCCTTTCAATCTATATGTTGAAAATTTTACCATACATCACCGCTTTATGTTGATTATGATTCCTACTAAACTTTATTATGCCTTTTTACATAAAATTAGTGATCGTGTTGGGAAAATTGAAAGGTGGATTTTGGAATATATTTTATTATCATCGCCATGTCTAGCTTGGAATAAGCCTAATGCTGAATTAGTGATTACTCGTTTAGCATGGCAAGCTGATATGTTAATTAAAATACTGTTGGACATATTACATGATATACGTAAATATAATTAATACCCTTAGGGGTGGGCCCCAGCATCAACTTCGAAAGACGATTAGGTGGAATAAGCTTATGGTGACTATTCTTTTGGTTGATACCCATACAAATTGTACACATAACCCTATCTTATAGCTAATTAGAGGTAGTTGTATATGAGCTAGCAAGGCATACGACTAGCCATGCCATAAAACTTGATTAAGTGTCAGAGTTGATCACTCAAAACTTTAGAGGGATAATGATTTTTATATTTTCGAAAGTGGAGCAACAAGGTAAGAGAACCACCAATAGCTAGATTGTGAAAGTGTTTATTAATTTTTTCTTGATTAATCTCGCTAGTTAGTTGTATTCCTTAAAGAAAAATATGTTGACTATTTGGTCACACTTGAGATTCAAATTTTTACAAAAAGCAATTAGTTTTGTGAAATCTCACCACTAGTATGGAACGGTGGGGAGATGGAACACTTTAAACTTTGACTAAAACCTTCTCTCATGACTTCTAAAAATTTTAATTCTTCTACTTGTTTCCTATATAATATTTGAGAAATTGTTATTTTGTTGTTATTGCAGGAATAACTCACTAAATCATTCGAATTTACATTGTTTTATTGGCATTTTCCATTCTTTATCCCTGATAAGAAGGAGTGACAAAGATAGACTAACACAGGCAACACATAAGGTAATGAAGATGGTAGAAGTGATAAGTGTGATTCATGATATTTTGGTTCATAGTTGAACCTTTAATGGATGTTGTTTGTAGAAATTAAATATTTTGGATTTAGATAAACTTATTTTTTGTTATTCAGAAAGCTTGTGGTATAGAATAGGTAATACCTCAAATGGCAGCAGATGTCTCCCGATCAGGGCGCTACAAAAATAGACTATCGAGGTAAACTTAAGAATCAAATATCAATATAGCATGGGCGAACAATAATCTCCAACAAAGAAAAGATTGAATAATAGTGATATATTCACTAATAAATATATATATATATATATATATATATATAAGTTGAGAATTTAAATAATAATAGCTCAGGAACTACAAGTAAGAAGAATAATACATATAGGCTATCAATTCAACATGAGAGTCAAAGAACATCATAGAATAAACAATCAACAATTATTGAATCTCAACACAAAAAGAAATTAAGCAATAAAGATATATTAACAAATATATATGTTCTTTCCCCTGCAAAGGAATCTAATATAAACTCACCTTATAACTATCATGTGATGACAACCTCCTAGGTGCCTATAATGTTCATGTCCTCATCACCTATTTTCATTTAAAATGTAATATAAGAAAACTAATTCTATTATAATAATTATTATCGCATATAGTGTTTTAGGAATATTCTTTTATTTTATATTTTATAAACAATTTGACCCAATAAAGACTCAACTTTTACTTAGTGGATTATGGGTAATAATGTTATCAAAATTCCTAACGTTAGCCTAGTCAGTTCCTTCTACTTAGTCAATTAAGTTCCTTAAATTAATCATTATTATAAGTTCATAGTTTTTAACTTCCTCAATTGTGCCAATTTAATTTAACACTTTAACTAAGTTTGTACCAACCCAAAGTCAACACTTAAACTTATAATTAAAGTTTTAGCCAATAAGCTTATTCTATTTAAATTAAAGTCTTATCTAATACAAATCAAATTAGGCTTCAATTTGACCAAATTAAGGCTAATCAATCGGTTAAATCAAAATTCACCTAATTGGACTAGGTTCGAGTCCAATTCAAAGTTCAATTTCAACTCGGATGAGTCTAAAATGGAATTCATAATTCATTGTACTCAGGTCACTAGAGCACCACTGTCCACCTCTAGAGCTCAAATTGAACCACCCAAAAGACGTATTTCGATGAGCCCAACTAAACCTCTCGACCAATTCCTTACTCCACCGCCTCCTCACTGGTGAATTAAGCCCAAAATAGCCCTCACACCACTACTGCTTTCACAGCATTAATTCTCCCATCTCTAGCCACCAAACCTCAAGCTTGAGCTTACCTATATGCTTCCCACACTCAACCCATCAAGTTTCTACCCTCAATTTGGGTTTACTTCTGGTAAAAATTCAACACTTATCACCACCGCCAACTCCTATCGTTGGCCACCCCTATTCTTTTTTGTAGTCTTTGATATGTTTGTGTTCACCATGATAAGGAGAAGCTAGTAATCAGCTTGGTTTCAAACTTTAAGCTAAAGTGCAAAGGATACGTGCTTGGAGAAGGTTTAGGATGCTATTTGAGAATTAAACAAAAATAAGGACCTTACAATCTGGCGCCAAAGTTCTACACTACTTTTAAAGAAGTCATTCGCCATACACTTAACACCCAAGTTCTAATTAAGTCCATTGATTTTTATTTTTTACACATTAACCCCTCTTAATAAATGTTTTGGTCCTTCTAGTTTCATAATACTCCCTAGAGACCTTATTTGCTTTAAATTTACTTTGATTAAGGCCTAAACCACTTTAGTTTTTCTCAAAATTTAATTTAACTTATTCCTCTAAATTTTTAATTAACTAATTTAAAATTTTATTTTCTTGTATATTCTCGGGTTGGGGTGTTACATTAAAGCCTTGATTCCAAAGCAAATATTTTACCTCAAGATAATTTATGCTATCTCCATAAGTGTAGGAAGAGATCTTCTATCCAATTAAAAAACAAGCTTTAGGTCTTTAAATCATATTTTTTATAAAAGAATTAGAGTATTAGTCTTTATTTTTTAGATATTACAACTTTTTTATTTGTAAATTTGTTATTAAATTTAGACCACATTTTTCTAGTCTTGTTATTGTTTGCAGACTCTGTGAAACTATCTTTTCCTTTTATCTCTTTTAAACTAAAATTCATGTCATCATTTCCAACCACTCTATGGCTACCAAAAAGAGTCATATTGAATGGAGAAGGCACTATATGTCTATAAAATATGTATATATATTTGTTTGTATATGTATATTTGTTAAACATGTATATGTGTATTGTTTGGTATGATCATGGATTGTCCAACTTTAATAGGAAACTCTGCTATAAAAATTTTAGTAATGTAATTATAATATCTAAATACCACTTATTTTAATTTGTATAGACTTAGAAATTATAGAGGCCTCCTATTATAAAAAGAGATATTTTCTTGTACCCACCAAAAAAATGTGGATAGGAGCTGCATAGATGAAAGGGTGAATAATGTTGCGATGAATTTATATCTAATTACTTAGATTATTCACTTAATTGATAAGTTGTAACTTAAAGTTATTATATTTTTATCTTGTAGGAAAGCTTTTGACAAGCACAGCTTCATATCTAATCCCTGTCCCAGTTGCAGTCTGATGCCAACTCTAGTATAGGCAACCAATAAAATAAAGTAAATCACCGCAGGGAGTGGATGACCAACTAGACCCTAAAGAGTACCAACACCACCGTGACCTTAATAATCTATTCATGGCAAGAGTTATCTTTGTAATATCTAAAGGACCCTCTAGTAGAGACTCTGCTAACGTTAGAAATGCATAAGCAACAAAGTAAGCACAAACTTATGTGCAGTGGATCCCAATTTAGGAGTAGTCAAAGTATATTCACTTACAAGTTGTATCACCTTTGGTAAGGAAAACTTAGAACTTAGGAAAGAAGGTCACAACAATGCGTTAGTAATCACAACATCGCTTACTAATTTCTAGGTGAACAAAGATGCTAATAGATAGTAGGCAACTCAACAGATATTTTATTCTATGAAGCGTTCCTCAAGCTTGGAGTAGATAACACCCAAATGTAGAAAATCAACACCCCTTGGTGGATTCATTGGCGACTCAGTAGAAGCACTTAGAGGTGTACCATTACCCCTTTCCATGGGCATTCACCCAAAGAAGGCAACAAAGATATTAAGGTTCCTGATCATCAAAACTCTATCTGCATACAACATGATTTTAGGAAAACCCACCTTGAACCTATTCCCAGCAACAATGTCCACATATCATATGAAGTTACAGTTTCCCATGCTAAATAAAATTGGAAAAGTCGCTAGCAACCTAAAAGCAACAACAAAATGTTATGCCAACAACTAGATGAGTGTAAGAAATCCTATGTCCAACATAGATCGAATGAAGGACCGGTGGAACTGTAGGAAAGAGACAAAAAAAAAAGTTGTGTTGCATGACAATAACCTTTAGGGAACATGCACCACAAGAACTACCCCTCACGTTACCTAAATGCACCACTATGTAGCACCTTGGTGATAGTTGTTCATTTTTGTGTAATTGTTGATTTAAGCATTGTTTATTTCATTCGAAGTTACATTTCTTTTTAAATGGGGAGTTAATTTCTTGATTTAAATAAAGCCTACTTGGTTGGAAATTGCACCCTCTTCGTTATTGATGCTTTCATGAACAAATAAATATTTTTGATTTTTCATATTTTTTCTTTGGCTTGGACCTTCTATACGTCTGCATGCCCTTCTTCAAAGTGCTCTCAAAGAGTTTTAGTAGTAAACCCATTATAAGCCCTTTGGGAGGCATGTGGTAGCCACTCTACGAAAATATACTGAAAACCTTTTAGGAGGCACGTTGTACCTTTTCTAAAAAAAATCCACTAAAAGTCCTTTAGTAGGCACGTAGTACCCTCTATGACAAAATCCACTAAAATCTTTCCAAGAGGCATGAGGTACCTTCTCTAAAAAAACCCTCTAAAGACCCTCCAAAAGGCATGTGGTATCTTCTCCGGAAAAACATACTATGTTATCCTCTACGAAACACATAATGACAAAGCGAAGAAGGCCATCTCAAATCCTCTCAAGAGAAAGGTGATAATATCTCAATACTTAGGCAAAAGGAAAACTCTCCAAGTTAAGCAATTCCTTAGCATACTCCACGCTTATTATGAAGCCTCCAGGAGGCACATGAATACACCACTTTCATTTCATCACTTAAGCCCTCTTGACGATGGACAACTAAGGTCCATGAAAACACAACCTTCATTTCATCACTTAAACCCTAATGACAATGGACAACAAAAGCCCAGGATTAATTCTTCACCTTTCAGGTGCTTTGTTTCATTGAGTCAATAATGACCCTTCTAAAAGGCGAACGACAAAGTCTAATCAACAGAAGGTTCCGTGTCTCCCTACAACAACTATATCATACTCTGTGCTTACATTAACAAAAAGTATTTGAAACTCACTAAATTGATTCAGCACTTGTGTAACCCATCAAAAAATTCCACTTAGTCCTCAGATGAATATTAAAGACTTAGCACCCTCAATAAGCTTAGAAAAGATCCAAACGTTAGAGAGAGAGAGAGAGAGAGAGAGAGAGATAAATTAAAAGGGCACCTTAATGCATACGCCCAAAAATCCCTAAAAGAGAATCCCTTGAGCTAGGTGCCCACTTGTAGGAACTAGAGAAGGGCATCCAACATAGACACCCAAGAGTAAAACCCTCCATAGGCACCACAAGCACCTTGAAGAAATGCTCAGCATTCACATCCCAACTTTCAATGTGTGATTATGCACTTCATGCAAATAAGTTATGTGCATGAAACTCAAAGCTTTAAAATGCACTTAGTATACCACAAAGGCAACAAAATTCATGTAAAATAAGCTTAATACAAAGTAGAAACAACTAAGCACCATGAGGTTGATTGTTAGTTATTTATTGACTAAGCATTCAAACAAATGCAAACAAGCAAGAACAAAATAACTCTATCAAAATTTAAAAAAAGGTAGACATCCATGATGATAAATAAACAGTAGGTCAGCATTTGACCTCCAAAAGAACAACAAATTAGAAAATATATATATACACACCTAAAATGCCAAACATTACTTAAACTAACTAGAAAATGTTAAGTAGTACTAAGTGCTAAATGGAATATGCAAATCTTATCCACCACTCCTCAACTAAAGAAAAATGTCTTCATTCTTGTGAAACAACCACAACTATTCCTCCACTATTATTTTTGCCCCAGCCTCAGGAATCTTCCCAAACTCTGCAGTGGAAAGATTGATTGGGATGGTGGGGTCTAGCATCAATGAATTCTTAACAAGATATTTCCCCATTGTGCTTAAAATACAGCAACAACTTGGATGGTTTGCTTGTAGATCTCCATCCCTTCCACCTCAACTGCCTCAAAAAAATTGTTAGAACCCTTGAACTCTTTAACTTTGTCCTTGAGAGCAACATTAACAAAGGTCCTCCCAGCAAAAGAATTTAAAAGCTATTCACCAGTCCTTATCTCCTTAGCATACCGTACTTTCAAGCACTCATGTTCTTTTAGTAGTTTAGCTAACTTTTCCTTTTACTTAGTTTACTGTCAAGTTGATTCGGCGACTTGCTTCTTAAGACAAGTCACTATCATTACAGCCCCTCCACTCTATGAGGTATCTACTCTACCAAGTTACGTCCTTACATCCAAAATTGCATAAAACATAAAAATCAAAAATCTATACAATTCTATAAAGAAAGAAAAATGAGACAAAAATAAATCAATGATAGAGAAAACACTTACCCAGGTAAAGACCCCAACAACTATCTCAGTTAGTTGAGAAAAGGAGAACAACTCCACATTTCCCTAATCATACTCACTCACTACACCCCATATGCGATCAACACTGAAAGATGTCTTATCCATGTCCTAATGAAAATCTATGTTACAACTCTACTGCAATCCATAACAAAAAATCCCTTGCCTTTATTAGCATGGAAAAGATAAGTAACCTGTAGGCAAGTGGTGGATCCACACATGTACTTTTATAGGTTCAAAAAGTAATACTTCAAGCTTACCAACACTAGCAGGTGAGCATGCCGCCAATGCAAGTGCAGCTTATGCCTTGCTCAACTGTTGACCTTGGAGCTCAAACAACATCCACATGGTGGCATCTCCCTATGGCACTACTCCTTGGTGTGCCTCTCATGTATTCTTCATTTCACTCTTCCAACGTGAATCATAGCAAAGTCAACTCATTTCTCCCACCAAAACGTGGAATACAAATAGAGCTAAATGCAAATAAATGGGAAAAATATTAACAAATAAGAATACACACAAAAGCATGAACCATAAATCACAACAAAAATATGCTAAGTACTTGTTGGAAACATATAAGGAACATTGAAAGGATAACTAAATAACTCTTGCCTCAAAAAAGATCATACAAAGGTCACAATGAATTTGGCATGGTGAACTAAGGAATGAGAGCTACTCCACTCATGTAGGATGTCCCAACCTTCGTCTTGGACAAAAAAATACCTATCTTTCCAAGGATTTTGTAACGAAGGCAATCCACACAAAAACGTATTGTTCGGCTTAGGCAAGAAATGAAATAACAATTCATTTGGGACCTTACACACTCCAAATAAAGTGTGATAATAATCTAAATAAACTGACAAGCTCAACTCAATCAAATATTTTCGGAGCCCAATAAAAGACCTAAAGAAGTTAGGCAAAAATTGACCCAAGCACACTCTATAACTCCTCACAATGTCCAACAAAAAAGGGATTTGTATGTAGCAAAATCCCATAAATGAAATAACTACTAAAGACGGTGAAGTTTTCTCTAAGTGGTAATACCATATTATCCCTAGATAAAGGTAAGGTGAATTTAAATTCATCGAAGACACATATTCTATGCCTCAAAATCTCTAAATCACTCGGCTCTAGTAAATACTTGACATCCACCACCCTAGTGAAGCTAATATCTACAATACGGATACCTTCAGACTCCTCATCAAAAAGAACTTCTTCTTTGAACTCAAGATTAGATGAATGTACAACTCATTAATTATACCTATACTTTTTGACTTCTGAGATTTTTTAGAATTTTCCATGTCTTGGTCCAGTGACATACCTAACCAAGGATTAACATGCTTAGAATACGTCACAACACCATGAAGAGGATGACTCTCATGAATTCAAACTGGGCTTCATGACTTTCGACCGCCCAAGGTAGCTACCTTTATGCTAGCTGCCACCAACATCGAGGATCGATAACGGAGGGTTGCACTCTAGGGGTGCCTATCCTCAACTTGCCGTAAACACCTTAGATGATAGTCCCAAAGGGCTTCACCTCGGATGCCCCATGAGCACTAGGACGAACACCCAACAAGCTCCCAGGATAGGTGTCTACCAAGTACCTAAAGTTGGTACCCCACAGGCATCTGATGGTAGTGCCATCTATGGTCAATTAGTTGTTGGCAAATAGGCGGCAGTGACCCATATTTGCTTCCTCCTATTTAACCACTTGAAGACTCCATCCTAAATTTGACTCAAAATGAGACCAATTCTCTAACATGTTTTAACTCAATAAAACCCCAAAATTTTAATTACTTAGAAAGTTAAATGAATATTTGTGAACTAAAAGGTCAAAGTGAAGGCATAAAGTGAAGTAATCACAAAGTAAGAAGGACGTCGCCTTGAGGACTCATCTCAGTTTCCCTCTTGAAATCTTCCTTTTGTATTCTCTCCCATCAACCTAAGTTAGAGTTTTCCTCCTTGCTCACTCCTTATGTGCTAAAAAACCTACCTCAACGTACATACAAATTGAGGACCTCCGGATACACGACTTAAAAATAATCATTTAATAAACTTTATTTTAACAAATTAAAGTAAAGAAAATATTAAAAATTGGACTTATAATATGTTTTCAATATGAAATTAAAAACTCACTATCGAAAATAAGGGGCTTGATAATATGGATAATTTTGACTATAATGATAATTCGGTAAATTAACAAAAAAGTGGTCTAATGACTTAAATCAATTAATTAAGTATAAGGATTAGAGAGCGGAAGACAATTTAAAAGCCACAAAGAAGGTAGAAAAACCCTAATGGACCTAAGCTTATCAAGACAAAAATTATAAATACTGGGCCCCAAAAAGAACTTGGAAAGGAGGTATCATTCCAAGAAAAATAAAAAATTTGGAAAAACTTTCGAGAAACAAAAATATCTCAGCACACGTTCTAAAGGAAAAGAACTAACTAATAGTTGTCTGTTAGCTAGAACCTAACTCCATTTCCATGCAGCATTACATATAAAGTCCAATCTTAGCTATAGAAATTAGCTAATATTAAAATAATATTAAAATATACATATGAATTCACATTAGCCAATATTTTAATGCCGGCATTAAAATAATATAATTAAACTTTCGAATTGATTTGAGAATCTCAATTCATTTCCTAAATTAGCTTGTTAAGACAGTATAAGTATTTTAAATATATCACATATAATCAATTAGCACTTTGAATTTGCAGATCTAATCAGTCTTTTTTCATTGATTTAAAAATAAAAATGCATCAGATGATATTAAAAGACAATGTATAGTGGTATAATAAATACAAGCAAACTTGTTTTGTCTTTTAAGGGTTTGATTGAAAAACTAGTAAACGAAAAACTCAATTAATGGGCCCAAAATATACACAGTTATTAAATGGGCTGAAGTCCAAATAATAAGAATCTCATGACATCAATGACAAACACCACTGCACCCGTAACATAAAATTAGAGTTTACCTTCAACAGCTTGCAAAAGCAATAAATTACTTTATCATGTTAGCAATTAATCAACAAAAGAAAAAGAAAAAGAAAAAGAAAAAGATTATGTTTTCATTATTTAAATATATGATGATTAACATTAAATACTTACATGTATAGTCAGGTTTACATTGTCAAATACTCCTACTAGTGTTTAACTAATACTTCCATATATTTGCTATATCTTTCGTGATTGGTTGTATAAAAATATTGAAAAGACGTAATTCTGGTATGTTATTCCTCTCTAGTTCAAAAATAACTTATCCAATTAATATGTTTAAGTGCATAGTAATTAATTCCTATAATATTTATTTGAAATTCCTTTTCTGTAACTTGAAATATAAATTACTTGACTCAATTGAACCACGCCGTAAGAATAAGAAAAGAGTCATTTTACTTTTACATTTTGTTTGTTCTATAAGCATAACAAAGTGTAATAATGGAAAAAATGCCATTTTGTACTTAATGCCTTGTGCAATTTCATTATTTCATTGTGATGAGCAGCTATATGGGGTGGAAAAAAGTCTCAAATACTTCAAAATAAACATAAAATTGATAAGTGACATAATGAAGAAGAATAAAGCCTTTCTTCAACATTTTTCAACAAATTAGTATATAGTTAACTGCTCTTTTACGTGTATTGATTTGATATTAAACACTAAGTTTGATAAAATTGCCTCTAAGATTTAATATATTATTTTCAATTGCTCTAGTTTTCTTTTTTTTTTTTTTTCTCTTTTCAGGATCCCAATCTCATTAATTTCTAATAAATCGTACTTTCAATTTAAAATGAACACATCAACTAAAATACTTTAAAATTTATAGTACTTTCTTCTTTTCATCGGATAACTGATCAATAGAAAATAAGTGTAGTGGTGAAGGAAAGGTCGAACTAAGCAACAAAATGAAAAGATGAGATGCCCCATCCCTCCTTCGGGCAATGCTTGCATAAGATGCACCATTATATGATGGTTCTTAGACGAGGAAATTGTTTCTTCCATTAAAAAGGGGGCTAAAAATGCTCATATTGATAGCGCCTTCGCATCTACTTATAAAAATATTGTCTTTCCATTCTGTTCTACCATATCTTAGTTGGATGAAAATTGCCCAACAGCAGTTTACATTATTCTCCTCATTCCCCAAAAAATTACATTATTGCCATTGTTAATTAGCCATCAAAAAGGCACAAGCAGACTCAATGTATTGTTCAATGGGTTTAGGGCTTAAACGCGTCTGGGAGGAGGGAGAGGGAGAGGGAGACAAATGAGAGATACACTAACAAAATTAATGTGAAGGTGTAAAACTGTTACTATCATATCATTTCTTTTCACAGAGATCTGGCGATTGTTCAAGCTGTCTCCCTTAATGTGTCCATTCTGTACACCACCACCACTACCACGACAGAGTACACCACCTAATATATTCACTCCGCAGTAACTTATCCATTCACTCCCTTAACATATACATCCTGCACTAATACATTCTTGCCATACCATAGTGAACACCACCTACTTTTCTTTGTGCAGCCATATTTGTGGCTGCCGCTGCTGCTACAGCCACACCGAGCCCACCATATTGAGCTTTTTCTTGTAGAAGATTTGTATCAATCACAACTCTGTCGTCTACATGGTCCGCCTTTGATGCCACTCGACTCATGTAAAAAGGATTGCTATCTATATTTATTGCTATATCGGGGGCCAATTTGGCAGCCATGCCACAGTTTGGTATTTGTTTTGTATGAGATGGCAAGTCTCTCTGGGACTCGACTACTGATCTCTCTTGCTTTCCTGTGGTGCTTCTATGGTAACAGCAAGCCGAGGGGATAAGCTGAGATGGAAGGACTGTGTTTCTGACCAGAGTTTGAGGATCATATGATGCATCTTTCATGACATTCCCATTCTCATACAGCAAAACTGGACCAACTACTTTACCTGGTTTAGCTGAGAAACAGAAGTTTCAATTCTTAAACAGTGAAGATTTCTGAGGAAACAAGAATAACAACTAAAAGAGAAAAACATGTGATGGGGTTAAAAAAAATTATCAAGTAAAAATACCTTCTGGAATCCTCTGTGGTGGATGCAAGGATCTTAAACTATTATGAAGCCCATCAAAATCCCTTGAGTTTCGGCTGCATGGTTCTTCACCATTCTGCCGATCTTTGCCATTTGCAATGGTAGTCTGATCCTTTGGAGGTACTGTATTTGAAAGTACAGTGGTAGACCTGCACTATCACATGCATTGGTATTGTGCAAAATAGCCCTATAAGGTCTCCACGTAAAAGATCAATCATGATCAGTGATGGATGTTATAATACAACAACATAAATCCAAACAGTTTCGAGTAATAGAATGATGCTTACTAATAAAAAAAAATAGTAATCACATGATGACCACCATGTGAGAACAAGATAAGACCATAAGCACACAGTATAATTGGATTTTCACTGCAACAGCTTTCAACCATACATACATGATGAGCAAAAAAAGTAGGAAAACAAAAAAGAATTGAACATAGTGAAGACTCCATTCTTCTAGTTTCTTGGGTACCATTAGCCCACTTCCAATCAAACATTAGATCAAACCAACGAACTTACAAGAATTTTTTTTTTTTTTTGGTTAAAAAACAAAAGAAATTCCTTTCAAAAGAAGAAGAGCAAATAAAAGTAACCAATTTACTGCAAATTCCGTGATTGCTGTATATAAGTTACCACCATTTGGACTCACACTTTCCAACCTTTTAGATTTGATAAACAAGGGCAAAGAATTCAACTGATGTTTGAACAACTAATAAAATCAAGCCCCTTTCACTATCAAATATTTAAAACTGAAAAAACTTTACGAACAATCAACATAGTTTGTTAGTCCAACACTCTGGTTATCCTAACTTAATGTCCAATATGCCGCGCATTACATGTGCAATTCTCCATAGGATGCAGGTCATGAGTCTCCAACACCTCATAAATTTCCATAATCAATCTAAAATGGAAGTTAATAGCACAGTGTCACAATTTTCCTTTTAGTTCATATCATGCTTAAATTATAGGATTACATAATATTTCTTGATAGAGAAAATGGCTATTTACTTCTTGATCAGATATTAAGCCCTGAAATTTTGACAATTGTGTCCAAATGGTGGATTAATCCTGATCATGAGGCAAGGAATAAGAACTAAAAAAAAAATTAGAGCACACATACAGCATGACAAAGATAAGCTAGATCAATATTTTAGATGAGGTTCATTCCCAGATTGACAGATATCGTATTTGCTAGTGGACCACCAAAACTGGACGGGCTTGCTACTAAAAATTACAAATTTAGCATAATTATTAAATAAGACAGTCCACTAGCAAGTGTAGCATATAACCAATATAATTTTTGCATAATTTTATTTCACAAGGCAAAACCAGTCCAGTTCATCAAAAAGGAAAAATAAAAAAAGAAGAGCCGAACTTTGCATATAATACCTGGGAAGGGAAACATGCTTTCTTTCAAGTGGAATAACAAAACCACTTTTACCACTATTTTCTTCCAGATGAGCAAACTGCTTTTTAAATTGATCAACGGCACTGCACAAGTAATGTGCGTCCCAGGATTAGCAATAAATATAGAAAAGGAAAGGAATCGTAATAAACAATTATCACCTTGGATAGAGAAAATTAGTACTCTCTATTCCTTTAATGTAATCCTTCAGTAGTTGAGGATGGTACTCTAGTATCTCACGGAATATTAATTCTCGAATATCCTCCTTTGTGACCCTTCGCCTCTCAAATTCAAATTCCATCTTTGAAATTGGCTGACAAGACGGTTCTCTCTCAACATTGGCCAATCCCTTAAAGTAAGGATCAGCCAGTGCCTGAAAATGCAGAAAAATAATTAAAAAGAGAAAACAATGGAACAAATTAACACAAGGATATCACGGCATCCCAAAAGTCAAGGTTTTACACATGTACAAGATATCGACTCAATTATATACATCTTAGTAGATAAAGGGAAGGACAGGTAAAGGACAGAGAATCTAATCATATGAACCTCCTAAACTTTCAAAAGACTTCAAGTTGAAAATAAGTTTTATTAAAAACTAGGCTATATCAAACCTCTTCAGCAGTAGGGCGGTCCTTTGGATCGAAAGCAAGCAGCTTCTCCAACAGACGAAGAGCCAACGGATCAGCATTTGGAAATTTCTGGGAAAAAGGAACAGGCTGCTTCTTTCTCATGCTCGTAAGATACCTCCTAGCCTTTTCATTTCGCACCTAAACAAAGAATAAAGGAACAAAATACCAAGAGTTTTAGGTGCATGTATGCAAAATCAAGAACTTGAAAATACAATAAATGTAGAATTGCAAAGAAGTGCATACCCGAGAAACTGTGTCCATTGAAGGAGTTCCAATAAGATCAGTTATCAAATCCAGCTGGTGGACAACATTCTTTCCGGGAAAAAGTGGCTTCCCCATCATAACCTCAGCAAAAATGCAGCCAATACTCCATATATCAATCGCTGGAGTATACTGAAAATTCAATCAAAAAAACAAGAAATATACTTAGCAATATGGGCCAAAAAATTTTGATGTCATGAAGCATCACGAATGAACCAACCTGTAAATGAGCTACATATGCGTCCACATCTATTGATATTCATGAGAATGAACCCATGAGATGTTCACATCATTTCACTAGTTTCAGTCCATCAGGCTACTATGTTCATAATAAGGCTTGTATAGTGTCCTCAAATTTAAATTGCAAGATACTGTAAAAAGGTTAGATAAGGTCCAATAGTTGCAACTCGCAAATTGTTTTCTTTGATAATTTCACAATACCCTATAATTTCAAACACAAGCTAATGTCTTGTGGCAGCTTAATTCAAGCCTACTGCTGGATTAATATAATGCCCTTATCATGAAATCAACATTAGTCAGAATACAACCTTAGAATGACAAGGTTAACAATAATTTTGAATTATAGGAACAAAACGGTAATACTTATGAAGGAACAATATCAGACAAATTTCAATTTTAAATTGAAAAATAAAACAGTACAGGTTTTTCATTACCAGTGAAGAGACAGATGAAATGCCAAAAATATACATGCCTTTGAGAAAAATGAGCCACACAATTCTGGAGCCCTATACCATCTTGTAGCAACATAATCCTGTATTTTATGCCATAATGCATATAACTCTCAGAAACGGGCAAAGAGAATTAACAATATTAAATAATAAAAGTATAAAATTCTTGATGTACCGTCCAAAATATTGTTGTAGGTGTGTCACTGAATGCAACTCTAGCTAATCCAAAATCACATATTTTGAGTTTACAATTTGCATTTGCCAGAATATTCTTCGGTTTCAAATCCCGATGATAAACATTAGCTGTAGCCAAAAACCTTAATCATCAGATAACAAACTAACAGCCAAAAACCAGCAAGCAAATGACAAGACTAGCAGAGAACAAGGACATGGAAGCATCTATCTTCACAATTGCCAAGCTTTTAGGCCATAACTTGGGTCACATTCCAGTCATCACAGATGTGTAAAGTTATACTGACATTCCTACTAATGATTAGATTAGGCAATCAGAATTGTCTTATTTATTCATTTATTTGGGGCAGTAGCGCTAAATAAGAAAAACTTGCACAAGAAAGATAAAAGTAGCCATGGGTCACCTGTGTGAATATATTTAAGGGCCCGAAGCAATTGGTACAGGAAAAATTGATAGTGTTCCCGCGTCAAGTCATCGTTAGCCTTAATGACCTGATGTAGATCTGATTCCATTATCTCAAAAACAACATAGATATCTTTGAATTCTCTCCTTGAAGGGGGAAGCACAATGTGTTTAATTTCAACAATATCTGGGTGTCGCAAAAGCCTGAGAAGCTTTATCTCTCGGAGAATTCGAGCAGCATCAGAAATGTGCTCAAAAACATCATGTATTTTCTTTATTGCCACCTTTTCACCAGTATGAGTGTCAATTGCTGAACAAACGACGCCATAGCTTCCTTTTCCTATGACCTCCTGGATTTTATACCTGCTTGCATCACCATACTTAGAAAAGAAGTCCATTTCTATAGACCTCTGCATCATGAAATAAGATCAAATCAATTCACTGAAGAAATAGAGCACATAATCAATAGTTATAATGTACCAACCAATGATTATAAATACACTGTATTCAAACAACAACAATAATTTGCAGTCCAAGTCTGACTATACTTCTATTCCTAGTATCAGCTCTGCAGGAAGAAGCAAAAAAATGCAGCAAAAAGCAAATTAAAAGATAATTGAAGGAATAAAACTCAATCCCTAGTTCTCAGAAAATAGAAACACTGCACTTTATTGGATTTCAATGATAAAACAAGACACCCAAAAAAAAACAAGTATGCAACCAGAGGAAAAGGTCGGCCAACATAAGAGAGAGGAGTTCATTTTGTTCACAAATAAAAACACATAAGATAAGCAAAGTACAAGAGTGAAATGGTACCAGTTTGATTCTACACAATAAAAAAAATTCAATTTCACATATTACCCTTGTCAATGGGATGTCATGAAAGATCAGTTATAAGTTACCACTTTAAGGAAATTGTAGCTACCAAATAAGATACACAAGAAAATATGAGTTTTAGTGGATATAAATATTCATTTCTTTCTCCTCCATCAATTCTTTTACAAGTAGTGCCTAACTTATTCTTTCATGAATAAAATAGTTCATCATTGAGAATATTTTTCCCCCAGCAAAAAGTGTCAACAATATGAGAGCAACAAATGTTAATATTAACCTACTATCCACCAAATTCTCATACAGGAAATAGCTAGCAAGTAAGAACTTTTTTCTATAAAATTAATCCAACAGAAACCTTGAAATATCAAAATCAATTAAGGCATGTAAAACTAAAAGATGTTGCCCATCATCTATTAGCAAACATCGAATTTCAACTAAGGGAAATGAAAAGACCATATGGAAATTAAAAAACTTAAAGGTTTTAAACAACAAACAGAATGAACAACAGAGAAATGAAACGATAACTACCACCTTGAAGTAACAATTAGTTAATTTAAATCTTTAATGAGAAACGGAAAGAGTGATATGACATAGCAAAATATCAGAGAGACAAAAAACGAAAGGATTACAGCAAAAATACTCATTTATTCTTCTTTTGAAATTGTCCAGTAGAACGTAAAGTATAACATATAATATCTCAAACAACAAAATTCCCATTCATCATCTCGACATCACCAGTCTAACCCATAAGTTCAATCAGTGTCAATGAAGTAAATTACTAACTAATGCACCACATGGTTCGATTCATAATTTACAACCTATCTATCACACCAAGGAACATCTCAATTCATAGCTCCACAACTACATAAAAAAGGTTTTGGCGTTAAATTTAAAATATAGGAATAAAAAATGAAAGAAAAATAAACAAGAAAAGCAAAATCTCAAGAACATCTCTTTTTCGAAATGAAGCACATGAAATATAACTACCACCACCACCACCACCCAAGACCCAAAATACATTTTTCTTCCTATTTCCAATTTTTCGACGAAGTTTAATCAAGAATTTCTAAAAAAGAAAACAACAAAACTTCAAAATGGACAAAAGAAAGAAAGAAAGAAAGAAAAACAGCTCACTTTCTTCCGGTGATCTGGCTGCATTGTCAAGCAAATTCAAAAAGAAAACCCAAAAAAACAGCAATTTTCCAGCAGTCCACAAATGTAACGTATTCAAAGAACCAATTCAATTATCTTCCCAAGATTCTCACGAAAAGTTCAACACAAAATTCAGCCACATTTCCCCCATCGACCCGGCTTCGAATGGCGAAGGAACAGTCCCACTGGGAACGATTTGAATTACTATTGAAAACAAAGAGAAACCGATCCTTCATATAACGCTCCTCCTCTTCTTCTTCTACTTCCTCACCAACAATCATAGAACAACGAAACCAACCATCAACAACCCTCTGTACGAAAAATCCCTACAAAAAATTACGCACCCCCCTCTCTTCTGTAATTACTTATATGCAACAACTAAAAGCCTTTTGCATACGACTGTGTGAATGTGTGGATCTTAAGGTACCCTTTAGCTGTTGGCTGGGTGGGGTTTTGAGGGGCAAGGCGAGGGGGTTGAGATCTGAAAACGACACAAAGTAGAGAGAGAAAGAGGAGGTGGGGTTCGAGAGAGAGAGAGAGAGAGATGGATGCGTGTATGTATGTGTGTGTATAGATTTGGCACAGAATAAAAGAGCTCTACGCCTGTGCTTATGCTTTGTACGTTTATTTTTAAGCATGTGGATGTTGTGCTTCTATCCGTTAGGCGTTGGGTTTTATCCTTTTGGATAAGATTATGGATGGGGTTTTAATTAAGGTATATTTTTCACAATATAATTGTTCTAATGTTATCGCCGTGCCACACACGAATTTTTTAAAATTACTATATATTATTATAATTATTTAAATTTAATTAAAATACTAATATAAAAATAAAAATATCAAGTAATTAGTAAAAATTTAAAAAATATAAAAACATCTATATACATTATGTCATAAAAAATAAATTTCAAAATTATTTAGTGAAAATTTAAAAAAAAATTAAAACATCAAAAAATAAAAATCTATGAATATGATTCTATACTTTATTAAAAAGAAAAAAGAAAATATTCTACAATCAAAAGCTAAAAGATAATTGTATTAAAAAATAAAAATATATGAGAATGACGTAGAACACAAGATTCATAGTTTGAAAGTTGTTTGAAAAAATTTAAAATTATAATAGTTTAAAATTATTTTGCACTTAAAAGAGGATGAGTATATATTAAATTAAAACTTAAAATATAAAGAATTAAATAATATATTATGTGCCAAGGATTAAAAAATAATTATTTAATTTTCCTTTTTGATTAAAAATCAATTAAGTCAAGGCTTTTAAACTATGATAGTAAAGATTAAAAAAATAAAAAATTAAGATAAATAAATAAATAAAATAATTTCAAAGTTAAGATCAATATTAGTATATAAATTTGCATAAACCTTTTAATTTGACCGATAGCTTAATCATCAAATTATTAAGTGAAGAAAAAAGTTGATATTTGTAATGCAAAGTTAAAGTCATAGTAAATTGATAAAGTAATTATAAGCTCTAAATTAATTTTAAATAAGAATTAGTGATAAGACATGATGATGAAATTAAAATGTAAAATAAAATATGAAAAAACTAAACTATTATGTTCATTCTCATTTTTCTTGTATGAATGTAATTGGATCTTCATATTATATTTCACAAATAGCAAAAAAAAAAAAAAGGAAAAAACAAAGTGAATAACCAAAAAAGTTGTTAACTTTCAAACAATCAATATTAAAAATAAAAAATAAAAAATAAAATTATATATATTTTTAAAGACTAAATAATGTCTAGAGTTATAAACTTAAAGCTAATAGTTGTATTTTCTATTGAAATAACCATCTCATAATTTTTTTAAATATAGCAAAAATGATCTAAGAATATATATTGATGTAGTATATAAAATTTAAAAAAGAGTTCTAATTATACATATTTTTACATACATAATTACAAATATTTGAATATAAAAGAAAATTAGATGACATACTTCTAAAATTATAAATTTTAAAAATATTAAACAAAAAAATAGATCTCATCCTACAATACTATAAACTTAGATGAGCCAAAAAAAAAAGCGAATTGAAAAATAAATTAAAAAATTTAACAATAAATTAATAGCTTGATTCAAAAAATAAGTAAAAAGATGCTAAATGTATAATAATTTAAATAAAATAAAAATTAAATGAAAAAATTTATCAATAATTAAGGAGAAAAATGTAAATAATAAAAATTAAATTAAATTAAAAATATTAAGCGCAATTAATAAATCTCATAATAAATGAATTGATAACATAAAGTAAGTAGTAAACAAAAAAGATATAGAAATTTATATATTTAATAGTATTAAAATCTAAATTATAGACTTTATTTAGGCTGAAGAGAAAATTATAGCATTAAAATTCAAAAAAATTCTTCCATCATGTGATATACCAAAAATAAACCAAAAAACAAAAAATAAAATCAAAAAGGTGAACAATAATATCAAATAAACAATAAACACTTCGAATAATGAATTAAAGATGCACACAAAGAGATAGAAGGAAAAAAAATGCAAGAAAATAAAAAGGATACAGAGAATAGAGTGAAAAAAATGCTAGAACCTGAGAATATACTGACATAACTTTTGAAAGACTTTATGCATAGTGGTATAGATATAAATTTGTTATTAAAAATAAGAGAAAAACATAAAAGGCTTATCAAACTATAGAATTTAAATGATTAAGAAATCTTCCACATATTGAAAGTATACATGAAAAAGATTTTTTAGACAAAATGCAATTGCTTTTTGATATTAAAGATAAATAAAAAATATTGTTCTAATCAAGAAAATAATTTCAAAAAATCAAATATCTTTAAAAGGAATAAATAATATAAATTTAATAACTAAAAATTAATTTTTAAATTTAATTAAAAAAACTGAAAATTCTAAGAATTCAAAATTTGGTCAAAATTGCACAATTATGGGTTCCATATTATCATGCTATATATAATGGTATAGATAGATAGATATATTTTAAGTTTCGAATAAAAGAAAATTAGAGATATGATACAATCATATCAATTAGAAATAATAATCAATAAATAATAAAAATATTTTAAATGAATTAAAATGTTCAAAATTTTAAGAATTTGCCATTTGGCCAAAATTGCACAATTAAAATCAAAATTGCATAATTATGGATCTCACAGCGTTGTACTATATATAATAGTATAGATGTGGTCTTCAAAAATATATATCATTTTGAAAAATTAATATATTAATAAATAATTAAGTAACATATGCCTAGATTAAACTGAAAAAATCATTATAGATAAATTAGAGTAATATAGAATTCGAATTTAAAATTTTGAAACCTCAATTTTAATTAGGAATGACAATGGGACATATTTGCAAAAATCTAGGAACCCGCCCTTATTAAGATTTTTAAGGATCTAAGACTCATCCCGCTCTAAACTCGAATATTTGTGGATTGAATCCGTTAAACTCGCAAACCCATTTTGTATGTCTAAAAAAATTAAAAAATATATTTTTAAAAAAAATAATATTACCACAACTTTTTAAATAAGAAAAATAATACTATTAACAATAAATTAATTATTTAAATATTTATATATATGATTGTTTTTGTTCTTAAAAATATAAATTATAAACTTATTGATATTTAGATATGTACATTCAGTGCATAAACTATTTATGATAATAATATTATTACTTATATATAAAACATATAAGTAATATCCATCTTTCTCAAATATATATGACTACATGTTATATAAATATACTCATAATAATAAAATTAATATATAAAATATTTTAACGAGATAGATTTGTGGCAAGTTCAATTTTAAAAATTAATTTTCAATTTGAAGATTGTTTAAACGAGATAAAATTATAACGGGATAGATATATAATTTTCTTCTATACTTGTCTTTTTTCTTCGATATCATTTTCAATTTAAAGATTCTTTTTAAGTATTATAAACCGTCATACTTTTATATTCAAGCAGAATATTGATAACTGTTTAATTGGGGGGAGCAGGTGGGTGAAATTAACCTGCCTCCTACCCAACTTTTATTTATTTATGTTTTATTTTATTTTTTTTTATTTTTCATATTTTATGAAGGAATTTATATCAAGAGACCATAGTATTTTAACATTGCGATTGCAATTCTTTTCTTTTAATGAGTGCGATTGACTTAGATACGATAGGCCGCATGCGAAAGCCATTTATTAAAATGGCAGCAGGAAAATGATTTACCAACCTAATTGAGGCACTGAAATCCCATGACTTGTTTACATCAATTGGTTGGTTAATCTGTGTTGATTCACTAAACCTAGACAGGCCTAGCTAGCTTTAACCAACAAATCCACTACTTGTCGTTACTATTGTTATGTATACTCCCTCCCCTCCCCTCGCCTCCTCCGTACGTCCGGCAAAGGATGTCTGATTTTTTTATTTTTTTTTTTGATTTTCCTCAGAAATTTTTGTCCTATGCTAAATAAATTTATATTCATTTATTTGTCTCTTGCGCCTTTCAAGTTAATTAAATAAGGCACAATAAAAAATTCTATTTTTACCGTATTATAATTACCTTACGTATAAAAAGAGGCAAATCACAATCATTTTATGTATTAAAAGTTTTCAAACAAAAGTCCATATATGAGTGTATGTATACATATATATCTCAAAATGCGCACGTGTTTTGACTAACGACTTAAATTCTTTTCTTACAATTCTCTTGAAATTATTAACTATATATTTTTTTTCATGAAAAATCTAGTTGGTGATTTATAATTTTCTAATTTATATTTTATCAAAAGATGTGTGATTTTTGAAGAAATGGCAGCAATTTTAATTTTCTTTTTAATAAAATGTTAAATGCGATTTTTATTATGAGATCGAAAGAATAATAGAAGTTGCACTTTAAATGCACTTATATATACTCGTAAAATAGTTGAATATAAGATTATATATATATATATAATAAAACTCGATGGTATGAATAATCTTGTAATAAACTGTACATATATATCATACAATGAATTAATGAACTTTACAAATGGACAACTAAGCAAATAAGTTCAATTTTTATGAAAAGTGAACCCTTCGTATTTATTTAAAAAATTCAATAACGTAAAATTAGTCAAATAAATATAGTCTGATTAACTCTAGCAACGTGATCAAATGAATTTATGTACAAATGCTATGTTGTTTTTTAGAATTCATATGATTTTGGGCTTTTAAATGGCACCATAAGAGATAAACAACGTATGTCGATAGAAAGAAATTTTTTACTTTTTATTTTGAAACTTGAAAAAATATTTAATATTCCAAGTAAATGCTTGTCCTACAGTATATATCTAACATATTCATCTATTTATCTTTTATGAGCTTTCAAATTAAACGCAGTATTATGATAGAAAATGGGTGGCAAATCTCAAACCTGTTCGGTGTTCATGGCTTGAAAGCTTTTTGTAAGAAAGTTCCATTTCCATACACGTGTGCGCGTTTGATTGAGGAATTAAATTGTGCTCTCATGATCTTTTCTTAAATTAATCACCCTGTGTTCTTTTCTTTATGGAAAGTCCAACCAGTGTATCTCTTTTATTTTATTTTCTAATGATAGTGTGATTTTTTCAGAGAAAGTTGTAATTTTAACTTCTTCTTTTTTAATTTCTTAAAAACTCAAAAATGATATTTTTTGCGAAATGGAGAGCAATATATTAATAACAAAACTTAGCACTAAGAATAATCATATAATAAAACTTGAATATGCACATAATACGACAAAGTAGTAATAAATTTTACAATAGCATATTTAGACAAATAAGTATATTTTCTCGTGGAACATAATCTTATCATCTGTTATCTAAAAACTTTAACAGCATCGCCTTCTGTTAATTAAATTAAATTCTATTAACTCTAACAACGTAATTAGATGAATTTTGTATATGATTTTGGTGGGCACTTATCTAAAAACTTCTGTAACTTTCACATAAAATTTACGTAACCTAGTAATTTTTTATTATACAGACAGAACAATTCTATGTTTCAAAAGAAATTTTTTTTCTTAACTTCATAATATGAAAAATGTAACATATATTTGATGAATGGTCAATTAATTTAATAATATTATTTTACATTTATACGTGTGAGATTCAACATTTAAATCCTAATGAATTTTTAATATAAATGCATGTAATTTATAAGTGTGAGATTCAACATTTAAATCCTAATGAATTCCTAATATTAATGCATGTAAATATATATATAAAGACATTTTGCATTATAGGTTAGTCATTGATCTCTTTTGTACAAGACAAAGTGTATATTGGAAGAATTAACCAAATGCTGAAATGCCATATTGCTTTTCTAGTGGCCGTATTATGGAAGAATCAGTAGCTAATTTTTAAAGAAAAAAGACTAATTTTATCTTTTTTTTCCTTCTTATTTACTTAAAAAAAAGGAAAAAAGAAAAAAAGTAGATCTGTTGCCCGTTTCATCCAATCATGGATGCGTTGCTTTGCTGGTAAGGATAGTTAGACCTTAGAATACGAAGAAATATTGTCTCATCTTTACCAATATTTGACTCCTCCGACAACGCAATTTTTTTAACAATGTTTTCAGATTACATCAACTTAGTTGTTGCTTGAATTTTAACTCACACGAAACATTCGAAGGAAATTAAAAATTCTGAAAATTTTCTTAGACTACTCGGGTGCGTAACTTGGTCACACGTGAATTTCGTGGACCAATGATGGGATTGCGCCATTAGAAAATAGGAGTACATCGGTCAATTATGTAAAAACAATTAATATAATTGTTAATTTGTCATATAACTTATTTTTGTTTATTTGTGAAATGTCTTAAATTAACCAACTAATCATTTAACATTAATACTACAGGGTATGACACTTATCAATAATCTCACTGAATGTAAAATTTCAATCATGATTCGAGTTGAGAGTAATCTTTTATAGAATTATATCAACTAGATCTGAATTAAGCATTCAAATCTAATTGTTTGCTATGACCTAAAATTATAATAATGTTGTTGGGATCATTAGGAGAGGTTCTAGTGAAAATCCTTTGATGCTCAAGTCCAACCACAAGGTCAAGGAAACATAATAAATATAGTTTTAATAAAGCGAATGCTTAGAAGACAAGTGCACACTAAATGTGGATTTTCAATCTATTTATAATTGTATTTGGTCAACAGAATTCAAAATTCAGAGAATTCAAGTTTCAGAAAAAGAGCGCTAGAGAGAGAAAGCCATAAATGCTTTCCCTTCTCTCTACAATCTTGTTCCTTCGTATCTTCACCCTTTTATAGTTCCGGTGAACTTGCTTCTTATCTTGCTGTTCTTGTATTCCGTGGCGGTCTCGGCCAGCAGCAGGGAGCTCTGCTTCTCCAGTAAGAATTCGGGTGGGAGGTTTCTCCTTTTACAATGGTCAACTCTAGGCCTTCATCGGCGCCTGGGATGTTTTCCAGTCAGGCTGCCAGTAGGGTCTCAGTGGGTTATCATTTTAATCCAGTGTTGTCGATTAAATCTGCTGGTAATCGGATTTCCGACAACATTTTGAATCTCTCCGGTGAAGATTTTCCTCCCTTGCCCGATATGGAAGGTAAGGGAAATCTGCTGCATGCATTGGAAGGTGAGCCAAACTCTTTGCATGCTAAAGAAGGTCCTCTAACTGACATGGTGGTGAGCAATATCCGCTAACTGACAGGATGGCAGAAAGTCCTGTCCTATCTGGCTATCTTAATCGCGGAGTTAATGCTGCTAACAGGGCCCCTGTCCCAGTAAGCAAGTCATTTGCTAATGCTGTTCGAGCAGACCATGTCGAGCCCCTTGGCGCCTCGTCGACAGATACTGCCTTCTTTGTGGCGGATGATTTGAAATTTGGCAAGGTTTTTGATCGAGGTGGCAGACCACATATTTCATTCTCTGATGAGGAAGTCACAGAGCTGGCCATGGATTTTTGTTACGCTCTGGTCAGTAAATTCTCTTTTGGACTGCCCAAGTATCAGGTTGCTATGCAATTTTTTGAAAAACTGAATCTTAGTGGGGGATTCTCTATTCGGGTGATCAATTCGAAACATATTTTCATTGTTCTTAGTAATCCCGTGGATTACACTCGTCTCTGGCTCAGACAAGAATGGATGGTAGAAGGATTTCCAATGAGAATGCTTGCTTGGTCGTCGAATTTTGATCCTTCATATGAGTCATCTATCTCTCCAGTTTGGATCCGCATTCCAAAATTACCATTGAACCTCTACAATAAGAAATCTCTTTTTACTATTGCAGAGTCAATGGGCAAACCTTTGAAATTGGACGAGGCCACTTTGAAGCGTGCTCGATTAAGCTATGCAAGATTATGTGTTGAAATGGATCTGAGCTGCCCTTTACCGGAGGAAATTTCCATCGAACAAGGGGGTCATGTGAAAATTATCAAATGGTGTATGAGAAAGTTCCTAGCTATTGCTCATTTTGCCGACATGTTGGGCATAATGTTGAAGCTTGCTATGTTAAGGGCAATGCTCCGAAACCAACTGTGAGAAGAGGTTCCCAAATTGACAAAGGGAAAAAGGTGATTAATAATGAGAAATTGGAAGGGCCAAGTGGTATTTCCATGACTGCCCGCGAAGTGTTGCCTCCATAGGGTAGTGTTAATTCAAAACAGGCCAATTTGCAATCAGGTCGACGGGACCCAACGACCTATGATTGTGTTGCTCACTCAAAATCGACACAACCAGTTCTCGAGCAATCAACGATCCAGGTCAGTAATCCTTTTAATACTTTAGAGGATTCTATTATAATCAATGATGACAAAGATGATTTCTTATGTGAGCTTCCTGGAGATTATTTTGATGTGTTGGGAAATAAAGATGATACATTGAGCATGGCTCAATCTGAGGACGCTACCACCAACAAACCCTACAAAACTAAAAAACCCAAATCCCACAAATCGACCTCTCTTCCTCCTAAACACTTTAAAATTGGCCTTAGCACCCTCACCACTCCATCCAAAAAGTCAAAGCAGAATAACCAAAATCCTAAAATACAACCTTATTGGAGACAAATCATCAACCCATTTTACCTATTCTAACCACATCGGTGGTGTCTAGTCCTCAAGTGGTGTTTGATGATGCAAAAATCCATACCAATGTCCCCTGTTCAACTTCGAATAGTGAGGACCCTCCCCAGTTGCCCCTTACAAAAAAGCTACCAGTCCCGATTGCCAAAAAATCCAAAAAAGATAAAACCAACCAAATTCCAAAAATTAATACCTCAACACTTCCCCAATGACCAACATCATCATCTGGAATGTGCGTGGGATGGGAAACTCAAAAAGTCAACGAATTGTACATGATTTGGTGCACAAGCACAATCACCTTGCCCTTGTGCTTATTGAACCTAAAATTGATTTTGATGTTGCTTTTATGTTGCGAAGATTGGGATTTAGTAGGGGACTTGCTAATGTTAGCAATAAAATTTGGTGTTTATTCCATGATGACTTGAGGGTTGAGGTTCTCTTCGATTCGAATCAATTATTGCATGTGAATATTGGTTGTAATGCCTGGCCGAGTCCTATACTCTGCTTGTTTGTTTATGGGAAGTGCTCTCGAGCAGAGCGATATAGCCTTTGGGAGGAAATTAGGAACAATATTGATCATTCACTACCTTGGATTGTTGGAGGTGACTTCAACATTATCATCTCAGCTGATGAGAGGAAATGTGGGTCTCTGCCTAATGCAAGTGCTATGGAAGATTTTAGTAACTTAATTATGGATTGTGGGCTTCATGATATTGGCTTTCATGGTTTCCCATTTACTTGGACTTCTAAAGGTGTTTGGGAGAGACTTGATAGAGCACTTTTCTCCCCTTTATGAATTTCATCTTTTTCAGCCACCAAAGTTTCTCACCTTGCTAGGGCTCACTCGGATCACCATGCCCTCCTTATTTCATTTGATACTCATACTAATTCCATACCTTGCAGCTTTCGATTTCAGCACATTTGGATTCGGCATCATGGTTTTCTTGATGAGGTGCGACGTTACTGCAACCGCCCCATTTATGGGCAAGGTATGAACAAATTGTTCCTTAAACTTTTGAGACTTAAAAATTCTTTGAAGTTATGGAATTATGGGACCTTTGGCAATTTGTTTACCAAGCTGGAGGATGCTAGAAATAAGGTCAGCCGTGCGGAGGAAACCTTTGATTTGGATCCCTCTACCCAAAACTTGATTGAGATAAAGCGCTGCAATGCTGTCCTTACTAATACCCTGGCTATGGAGGAGGATTTCTAGAGACAGAAATCTGCTTGCAAGTGGGTTAAGGAGGGTGAACGGAATACATCCTTTTTCCATGCTTTGGTAAAGAAAAAGCATATTAAGGGGAAGATCTTCAAAATTCATGACAATGGTGTGGAGCTCACGTCCCCCGATGAGATTCGTGCATCCGCAGCCACATATTTTGAAAACTTACTGATAGGTCAAGCGGGTATTTTAGATGGAAAATCTTTAGATTGTATTCCTAATATGCTTGGTGAGCATGAGTGTTCTAAGTTCCTAAGTACGTCGTCGGCTGATGAGATCAAGGAGGCAATTTTCAGTATCTGCCTGGATAGCACGGCTGGCCCGGATGGTTTTTGTGCTAAATTCTACCATGTCTCCCAGCATGATGTTTGTGGCTACGATACAAGACTTCTTCTGTGGTTCAAATGTTTCGAGGGAGTTTACGGCTACTACTATTACTCTCATCCCCAAAGTGGAGTCCTTTCAGCCCATTAGCCTTTGTAACACCTCTTGCAAGATTCTCTCAAAGGTAATGTGTAAATGGCTGGCTGGTTGCCTTTTCGATCTTATATCTCCCAACCAAACTGGTTTTGTTCATGGCCGTTTGATTTTCGATAATATTCTACTTGCCTAAGAAATGGTCCATAGACTCAGCAAAAATAAGGACAACCTGATTCTGAAATTGGATATGCAAAAGGCTTACGATAGGGTGAATTGGGAGATTCTTTTTGCAATCTTAGGGAAATTTGGCTTCCCTCTTCACTGGATCCATCTTGTCCGCGATCTCATCATGAATTGTTGGTTCTTTATCTTGGTTAATGGTGGCCTTGCGGGTTTTTGTCAAATCTGAAAGGGGTCTTCGACAAGGTGACCCCCTATCTCCTACTCTTTTCATATTGTTTGTTGAGTTATTGTCGAGAGGCATCGATAACCTCTTTAAACGACATCCATCTTTATTCTTTGATATGGAGCGGGATATTTGGTTAAGCCACCTTGCGTATGCTGATGATGTTATTATCTTCACTCGAACTAAGTGGGAAAATCTCCAAATTATTAAGTGTTTCTTGTCGAAATATGAGGAAACCACTAGTCAACTCATTAGCACCTCCAAATGTGCTTTCTTTATGTACAAGGGGACGAAGACGACCATTACTGAAATCGCAGAGATCCTTGGCTTCTCTCAAGGGCAACTTCCATTCTACTATTTAGGTGCTCTTCTTCACAAAGGGAACCAATCGTGGAACTTATACGAGCCTTTGATTTCGAAGACCAAAAAGAAGTTCTTAAGCTGGAACTTTTCTAGACTATCTTTGGGAGGTCGTCTCACTCTCATTAAAAGCACTTTATCTTTGATCAGTACTTATATTTTGCAGGTGATGCAACCCCCTAAGAATGTCTTATTAATGCTGGAAAAAATCTTCAACCGTTTCTTCTGGGGAACTACTAAATCTCGAAAGAAGATACACTGGCGGGCTTGGGAGGCTATGTGTTACCCTTTTGAGGAAGGAGGGCTCAATTGTAGAAGTCTTGCCGACACTTCTAAGGCTTTCTTATTTAAACTGTGGTGGCATTTTCGAACTCAGCCTTCCCTTTGGGCGAATTTTCTTAGGATGAGATATTGTGGTTCGCGGCATCCTACTTACGCCAAGGTGGCTCCGCGGGATTCCTTTGTGTGGAAAAGGATTTGCTCTATTCGAACTGAGGCTGATCGACATATCTTCTAACTCCTCGGTAAGGGGGACATCAGCTTTTGGCATGATACTTGGTGTAGGGATGGCCCCATTATTGAACAACTCCAATGGCATGAACAAATTGGCAATAAGTCGGTGCCGATTTATGAATTTTGGGAGAATGGTAATTGGTGTATGGAAGTGATCAAGCAAATGGTTCCTGATGATTTAGCTCAGCGCATTTGCTCACTCCCTATACATGAACATACTAAGGATGCCCTCCTCTGGAAGTTATCTTCTGATGGTCGATTCTCGACCAGAAGTGCTTGGAGTTCTGTTCGACAAACTTGACCCCTAGCTCCTTTGGCTTGGGATTGCTGGAATTTGGCTCTCACCCCTACTATCTCTGTCTTCATGTGGCGCCTCTTGCATAACTTGATCCCCACTGATAGCAAACTCCAAGAGAGAGGTTTCCTACTTGCCTCTAAATGTCAGTTTTGTCAGGAGATCGAAACCACTCGACACCTTTTCATCGATTGCCAGGTCGTTGTTGAGGTTTGGAAACACTATGTTGCTTTGTTCAAGTTTACCTTGCCGGACACTTGGAACATTAAGATGATTTTAATTGATTGGAAGAATAGTGCTCCCAGAGGTCAGTATTCACACATTAGAACAATTCTCCCAACGATTATTTGTTGGTTTATTTGGTGTTGTTGAAATGATAAAAAGCACAAGGGCTTAAGTATTTCCATTCAACGAATTATTTGGTGTATCAACCACTACATCTACACGATTTGTAAGGCCGGCAATGTTTGAGCTAAGCACTGATCGGGGGACTCTTTGGCTGCCTCTATGTTTGAGGTCGATCTTTCTCCTAAGCTGACCAAAGAGTGTCGTGTTGTTCGATAGAATTGCCCTCATTCAGGCATACTCAAATTGAATATTGATGGTCCAGCAAGTGGCAATCCTGGAAGTGCAGGCGCTAGTGGGATTGTTCGCGACTCTTATAACAGGATTTTATTTGCTTTTATGATGCCACTTGGATATCAAAATAACATTTTTGCCGAGTTATCAGCAATCTTGAAGGGTTTGGAAATATGTAATACAAGATAACTTCAGAATATCATTGTGGAGACGGATGCCCTTGTTATGATCAATCTCATTACCAAAGCCAACTCGGTACATTGGACTTTGGCTAACCTGGTTAGACAGATCAAAGCTCTTGCCCGAAACATTGAGGCTACTTTTCAACTCATCTTTCGGGAAAGCAATGCCATCGTCGACGCACTCGCCAAGACTGCGTGTACAATTGATCTCGAGCAGATTTTGGAAGATGTCGATCTCCCACTTCACATCAAACAGCTTCACCGC
Organism: Jacaranda copaia; assembly: GCA_014898725.1. Classification (NCBI taxonomy): domain Eukaryota; kingdom Viridiplantae; phylum Streptophyta; class Magnoliopsida; order Lamiales; family Bignoniaceae; genus Jacaranda; species Jacaranda copaia. The sequence continues at coordinate 104,262 of JACGDI010005585.1, forward strand.
ATGAAAATACTTGGCTACCCCTATTTTAGAATTCGATAAAGGGTTTTTCAATTTGTAATTTAATCCTTTGTTGTTTGAGCGATCTGTTGAAACTCCATGTAAATTTTGAGTAATTTATGAACAGGTAGGGGTCTACGCCAAACCCCCCGTCATGACACAGACGATTTAAAAAAAAAAAGTATTTGGTCAACCATTCATTGGATGAGGTAGCGACATTCTGACAATCCACGTGAAGGTCAATCTGTCAGTAAACATCACCCAGGCTGAGTTCTATCTAATCTAAAAAGTGCGGGCTTTGCTTGTTTTGGACGATTTTGATTATTTTAGGTTACTTTTCTCCATCTTAAACTTTCCCAATCAGATCATATTTCAAAATTTTATTCAACAAAAAAATACGATTTTTTTTTTTGGTTTGTTTGTTTGAAATGATTAATTGAGTTTGCTTCAATAAATAACTAATTAGAGTATTGCACTTGTATGCTTTGGAATATAAGAAGAATAATTTGGAGAGATACTTTGCTAATCATATGAAGGCAAAATGAGAATGAGAATGAGAATGAGAATGAGAATACTTTTCTTTAGCCGATGGGGGATAGGACTAATTAGTTAAGCACAAAGTTGACGTCTTCTAGCTGATTCCAATTTCTGCATCATTATCACATTGTGTAATTCCAAATCTTTAAGGGTATATTAAGATATTCTCACACCCAACACTTTCCCACTTTACTTTTCTTATCAAGTAAATAATTAATTATTTAATCCATACTCGTGATATGTATCATAAAAATACGTTTATTTTTACCGATCATTGTTTGAACTTTCATATGAATTTAATAATTCTTTACATTCTTTTGCCATAAGAACTAAATGAAGTAGTTAGTCTATATATGCCAATAAATTCTTGCCGATTGAGTAAAAATTGTAGCATTAAGAGTTAAAAGATTTTGGATTCAAAATTTTTGTCTTTTTTTTATCTTGAGCTTTAGTTATCTTGAACTAAAACTTAGTTATGAGCTTTTAGTTCTTAAATTTTTAAATAATATATATTAAGATTTCAAAATTATTTAATGAAGACCTTCTTGGGTTCCAATTTTATTAAATAGGTGGGTTTTTTTCACCTTAATCCTATCATATTAGTTCTTTTTAGTTTTAGATTTGAGCTTTGGCAATGTTATTTGTTAGCATTAATCTAAGATAGAAAAACTTAAAAAGTTCCAGCCAATAAAAACTTACATCTTTAAAAGGAATAAAACAATATGAATTTCAGTCTTCACCAATAGATGGAGTCTATAGTGAGTTTGGAGGCGGTGAAATGAGAGCACCATAAGGTACAACCCCTTTATGAAGTGAACTTCGTAACCACTTGTTGGATTAGGACCCATGGCCTGCCTCGCGGCCTAAAAACAAGCCAAAGCTATCAACCACTCATGCACTCAACCTAAACAATAAAATATTGTAAAGCAAAATCGGAACCACAAAAAGCCTTTTGTCTATTTCAACTTTACATGGCCAAAGATGATTGGCAATTTACTTATTTGTTTCATTTCTTAACTAACAAGATTCTATATGCAACTATTTTCCAATATCCCGCACATAGTTTGAGCAAATATTTGGGGGTGGAGTGAATAGAGTTTTCCAACAATATAAATAATTGTTTTTGTGAAAAGAGAAAGAAAAATGGAATAGTTGTTGTCAAATTCATTGTGTAGTCTCACTTGTTGAAGCTTTCTATGAGCTTTGAATGTAATAAAATATTATAAAAATTGACTTAATAGTGTTATTATTACAATCAATACTGTCACGTAATTTTGAATCAACTTATAAAAAATGGACAATTTAATCCAAAAAAAAGGCCTAAAGCTCAGACTGAATATATGTAGACAGTTCAAGATATTTTCTCGTATCTTTAAAAATAAGCTATGAGATAATTATCAGAACCATTGTGAACTATAAAAGAATATTATAAGAACAAATTTAGATTGTAGAACAAACACAACAAAAACCATCTTATGATAATTTTAATTTCGATCACAATAAAAACTTTGGTTAGTTTGTGGAGTTCATTCATTTTTCTTCAATTTTAATTAAAATGAAAATGTGTCTCTCTCTCGTAAAATCATTACATTAGAGGCTTGCTTGGGGGTCCATTATTGGCATGGAACTTGGCATACTCATGTTGCTAAAAGGAAATTGTGGCCTTCACTCATAGAGAAATAGCATTAATAACAATTTACCTACATGTTAGAATCAAGCCAGACTTTTTCCCACAGTCGCCTTATTTGTTAAAAATATTTGAAATAGTTAAATAAAAAATTAAATATATATATAAGTATATTTCGTTATATAAGCAGTAGACTTTTCGATCTCTATATCATCTTTTAAAATAATAAAGAAGGATATTTATAGAATTATACATACTCATTTGAAGAGTTACTTAACTCGATTTGAAAGAGACACTTTCTCAAAAGAAAATTTGTAACTTTTAATAAATAACTTTTAAATTTTTTTCTTATTTTTCTTTTATTTAGACACCCAATTAATTTATAACCAACATGCACTATAGCTACGTAACTAGCTAATGCATTGAGTATACACGCAAAATAGGCCTAACTTTGAGAGCAATGGAGAAGTAGCCATTGTCAAAAGTTGGAATCGGAATGAGAATCACCAAATAATTGAGGTGAAAAAGTTGCCAAAAAACAAAAAAATAGACCGTCCACTCAAACTAAAGAAAGTAAATGTGGAAGCTGATTGTACTCATGCCTGCTATAATTATATTCTTACGCTATGTTAGGACATTTAATTTCAAATGAAAGAAATTAACAAAAACAATTTTTTTTTTTTAATTTCAAATGTTATATTTTTATTTTATTTTTTTTGTAGGTCCAAAGATACTCGTAAAAGCAAAAGCACAAAAATGGATTTCATTTTCATGTAACTTTAACAATTCTATTGACGTGTGGTTGATTCAACATAAATTCCATTTTATCCATATTTCGGAGTGTTGGGACAAAATGGTATTGATTGAATTTGAATTCTTCGACCATACGAAAAAACGTTACTTAGCCATGGAAAAGCATTGTTGGTATAAGGTATTGTAAAGTATAAGTGAGAAGGATTCCATTTTATCCTTTTTTCGGGGACAAGAATTTCTTTTTTGGTTGTGACAAGGATTTCAACTTTGCCTTCTTTGCTTGTATACATCGCTACCAATGCATGAATCAACAAGATTATGTAAAGTGATAAGACCCACTAATACGAGTGGCTTTCCTTTTCCTTCAATGGATTGAAAATTAAGCCAGAATAGTTTGTCTTAGTTTGGGGAAAGTTTTTAACATAGCACAAAAAATTAGAAAATTAACTAACTATAGTTTTAACTACGAAATTCATTTAATTAAATTTGAAATAGATATTCCTATAGCTAATACATACTCGTTATGATCAATCCGTGGCTAGTGATTATTTTTTTATATTTTATTAATTCTTTTATGAATGATGCATAGTTAATCTGCTGTACTTACATAAACAAGGTTATGTTAATGATAGTTAATAATTTTTGTTGCTTGTTTTTTAAAATAATTGCATTTGCTATAAAGATTTATAACTATAATTGATAGTCGCGACTAAAATTAATTTACATAGCAATTTTTTGCTAACATATACCTAATTTTTTATAGTATAGTTTGATATTTATGGGTTCAAAATATATCATAATTATTGATTTATATAGTTCATGAATGAATTGATAGGATTTTTTTTTTAAATAAAGGACTTTGCTTGTTTCAAGTTTCGTTAATACACAATTCGTGTTACATTCTCTCATTTCTACGAGAATAAATCAAAATATATTACTCTTCAGTATTGTTTTAATTATCTTTGAATGAGTTAGATAATAAATTTTTTTTTTAATTTATACATACACGCATCATAAGTTCGTTCGATCTCGAATTCCTAATTTTCTACATTATATAAAAAACTTATGTTAAACCACTTGGTGAGCTAAAGTATACAGTTGATGAACTTCTTGTGAATAATATGGATGTGCGGCCAAACAAATTAATTACTAGTCCTGATTTCCGTGTAACACCTTGTCAAACTGCCTATACTTTCTGCCGAACAACAGATTTGCCTTAGACTTTTTGGTGACTTTGCCAAATCTGTAGCCAACAGCCTGCCAGCTCCCTGAATTTTAGGTTGCTGTTTGGCTTCAATTTCATGCCACTCAGTTCTGGGATTCTGACTAGAAAATTTCTGCATATTAAACAGAGAGAAGAATTTTGGAAAAAAAAAATTGTATAATGCAGATATACATATATAATTAATCTTCGAACCTTTCCCATGGATGGTGTTGAAGCTCTTTCCGTCATTTTCTTTTTCATTTTTTATTTTTATAAAAAATTAAAAAAATAATTATCAGAATATTTTTAGAGTTGACTCTTGCAAAAGGAAGATTTTTAAGATTTCAATAGTCTACATGGTGCGCAAATTACATGATAACCGTTAATGTTAACAAGTGATACTCATAATCACATATTCATAGAGCATGTCCAACCAAAAAACTAATTCATAAATTCAAAAAAATGGCTTTATTTCAAAAAATATGCATTCATGTAATATATAGCTAACATAGAAATCTTCTTATCAATTTAAATCTATTCTTGATTTCTATTAATAGAAAGGATAGTGCTAGTAATTGCGTAGGCATCACTAAGAAACTCATAACTTTACACATAGGCACATTTCGTTCACAGATGCTATGAGTGTATTCTTGGCATTTATATCAAGTGTACACCTGACTCTGTGGGTGACAATTTTCGATACAACACGATAATACGATACAAATCGACACTATATTATTGGGTATGGGTCGATATAATATTATTGAGTTTGGGTTGGGTCAATATTGGATTGACCCAAAAACAGTAAGAAAATTATGAGTTGATTTTAGGTTACGCAATAACAATCTGATAACACACGATAATAACCTATGGTTTTTGCATTTTTAAATAATGGCTTGTTAATTTTGAACAATTTAACTCTAAATTGATTTATAAGAACTAATGATTATTATTTACTATATAAATGTTGACTATTTGGTGATATTGTGATGATTATTAATCATTAAATGGGACAATTTATATTTCTTTTGATGGAATTCGACTTTATTGTTGTTAAAACTAAGTTGCGCAAAACTTTTAGTTTAACATGAAAATTTGTATATTATTGATATTGTAGAGAAAATTAAATGAAGTCCAATTATCAAATTGCTCTATGGTACAAAAGTTGGATTGCTAGAATATAATGTTGACTTTTTCTAATTTTTTGGCATAAGTTAACTTTTTTCAAAATTTTGATATAAATTAATTATTTTATTAAGATTCTAGTTGAACATAAAATGTGTAAATTTTTTAGATAAATTATTAATGAAAAATAATTATATGCCAAAACGGGTTGGATTTGGGTTCATATGAAAACTTTCAAGTTGGGTTGGAGTTGGGGCTTATTGGGTTAAGTGCTTATTAGATTAGGTTCGGGTTGAGCAAAATTTAGTAATATCCCCACTTCAATCTAACACGAATAATTCAACACGACATGATTGCTACCCGTACCTGTCCTTGTGTGTCTTTTCATGCCATGAGACAACTTGAAATATCGAGACCTTACAAATTTTGGTTCCATACTTAATCAATTTAAATTTTTTAATTTGAAATAAGTATGGCAATAAATTATAAAGTTTTGGTGATTTAATTTATTTAATGAATAGAGAGTCTGTTTTAAAATTATTGCACAAAACTTTTTGAAAAAACAGCAAAAATTCTTTCTCTAATTCATTTTAATATGAAACTCATTATCGTATCAAAAATAAACAAGAAAAGGATGATTCCAATACATAAAATTTATCGATTCATTTTTTAAATTTAAATGCACGTACATCAAGAGTTCATTAATTTCAAATTCCTAACTTCACACTTTATATACGAAATTAATACTATTAACCAAACATATCTCAACAATTTCAGTAAAATTATTGAAGCAAATTCATTTTCAACATTATTACTCTCTTGCAAGTATGGGAATTCAACAATAATAGCACAAGGGCTGAGGCAAATTCATTGTCAACATTACTCCTCTCTGGCAAGTATGTGAATTCAACAATAGTAGTACAAGGTTGGGCCATTGAGGGAGGAGGAATGTAAGAGCTGAAAAGTTAGGGCCAATTTGGTTTCATTTTCAAATCTCATTTTCATATTTTTTTATTATTTAAAAATTAAAACCCAACACTTAATACATATTTTCATCAAACATCATTTTTATTTTCAAAATATATTTCCCAATGACCTATATATAGTTTCCCAATAATTGGTATATCTTCTCTCTTTATTTTATTACTATTATATCTCTCCACCTATAACCTACTAAACCCAATATAATCATTATTTATAACAACATACTTGAATATGAACTTGTTTTCTACTTATTTTTACTAACTACTTTTTTAAATTTTAAAAATGATGAAAATAAAAAAATAAGAACGAAAATAAAACCAAACAGGCGCTTCAACAGCTATCTTTAGAAAAAGTTGGACCTGTGTATTTTCGGCTTAAGTAGAGTCCACTGGCCCACAAGCTAACATTAGATATACCACAAGGCACAGACTACGATTTGGGCTCCTTTGGAAGACCACTTTGTGGAGAGCCCTATTAAGGCCCATTTAGTGATGCCAAGCAGAAGCAAGGGTTTTAGAGTCCAACTCACCAAATTGGGTCCAAAAAAGACGTAATCCGGCTCCGCTGGGTTGAGCACTTACTTCATTGACAGGCGGCCCAATTGGTTTTTGTTCTTGAAAGCCTCATCAGGTTTCTGCCGTAGGCAACACAATTTACCTTACAAGGCTCTCCGCACTCACCGGGGTATTCCCTAGTTGATGATGTCCAAGTGTAATAGATGATAGGAAATTTATGGCAATTAATAATTTTGGCATACTCAACGTGTGTACATTATATAGTATAAAATAAGTAGATCATTCATTTACATTTTTATATGTTATTATAATTTTTAATGAATTTGTTTAAATTTTTAAGATGAATAAGAGAAAAAAATTAAGATAGAAGAAAAATAAAAAAATAAAAAATCGAAGAGAAAAATATTAAACAGGATACAAGAAAACTATTTAGTAGTTTTGAAGCTTAAAAAATAATAATGCGGACATTTTAAAAAATTTATGAGACAACATGCCAAAAGACATTTTAAAATTACGTTTGATTAAACCTGATGTCATTAGTTAATAAGTACATGTATCTATTATGTAATCGGTGCACACTACTATAATAAAGTGATGGCGTTTTTTGGAAGATTTGAACAAAAATTTTCACTTCCTAAGACAATTGGACTAGAATTTTGTAATGGCTGCAAACATCATACGGCCGGTGAATTTCTTACATATTTTCAATTAAAAGAATTGAAAAGATCAATTGGTCTCGAGAAAATATAGTGGTCGCCTCGTAAGGGACCCATGTTAGTCATTATTTTTGATGGAGCTTTCTGAGGGTCCTGATCTATAGACTCATTTGTTATTTGTATCGCAGGATTCTATTCCTTTATGAACTATAGCAATTATAAGTGATGCAAATTTAAATTTTACTCTCAATAATCAAGGGAAAATTTTATCATTTCCCATGCAAGATTTAATATAAAAAATATATGAATGATGTTGAAGTTTTTGGAACGACAATTCTTTTACACTTGTAACAAAAGACAAGTTTTGTTTGCCAACGAAAATATAAAATTTATTGAAAAAATAAAAATACATCATTTAGAATTTTAGGCTGTATGTGTAATTATTAAAAGGTGTTCGGATGGCTACACCACTAAAAAAATCCATGTTTATTCTTTTATGCAAACAAACATGTCTCGTAACAATATAAATCTTTCTATTTCTTATTGAAACATAACATAAGTTTCTTAGTCTGTCTTGAATTTAGGCTCATTATTGTAACCAATCTACATCCAATTAATTTTCATTTCGTCGATTTTGTTTGGATCTGTCCTTTTTGTTAGAAAAAAGTGTTCTCTTTTTTATTATTCTAATAAGTTTAACTAGTCTACAGCATTTGCATTGAGAATCGTAAGGTATGTTCTCCTTTTTATTAGAAAAAAGATTATCCAACTTCATTAGCAAAATAGTTAACTTCTTATATCATTCACTATTAAAAAAATTGGATCGGACTGGCCGGCCAAATCAGTTGGACCATCAACCGATCAGTGAACTGGTTCAATTTTATCAAAAAATTGAAAAAATGAAAAAACACATCATATTTTGCAAAAACTATTCAAACTGGTTGGTCGGACCGTTGAACCGGACCGATTTTTTATTTAATTTTTAATAATTTTTTTTTGTTAATTTTATTTTTTTGATCTAAATGCTAAATTTGAAGATTAAAGTACACTTCACAAGCTATCTAAAAATAAAAAATAAGCCTTAATTTAGAGTTTAGAATTTAAAATTAACTTACACACTCTCAATTTTAAACTTTAGATTTGATATATTTTAATTATTACGATCATTTATAATATGAATTGTGAAATTTGGATTGTAATATTGGACAATATCTTTTAAACTCTTTATGTTTTATACTTTGGTGTTTTATTAATTTTTAAGTAATATGTATAACATAAATATATATTTCATAATTATGATGTTATGATTCAATTACGGTTCAATCGACGGTTGAACCAGTGAACCGTGAATCGGTAAGTTTTCTAGTTCAATAAACGTTCCGATTTTCGAACACTAATATCATTGGTGTTGATTGAATTCATGTATAAAAGAGATGATATTGAAAAAATAATATAGCAAGATACGTTTGTGGTAATTTTGTTTGGAAATTAAAATTTCTTAATTAATGATGCAACTACACGTCAATTCTATATGTTCGTATGTATATGTGTGTGTGTGAGTGTGTGTGTGTGTGTTCGTGATGTAAATTTGAATTTCAAATTGATGTGATTCGATTCAATGCTTTAGGAATATTTATAAGAATTTGATTGCAAACAAAGATAGACATAATTTTCGTTTATAATTTTCATTTTTAAAGTTTTCCATTTATTTAGAATTGAATTTATTTGATGTGTAGTTCTTTTATTTAATTTTCACTGAAATTACACAAATTCAATTCATTTTGAAGATAAATTTTTTAGTGTTTTAGTAATAGAACACATTAGCTCAAACCCAATATTTTGCATTGAAAAATTATTCAAGATAATGAGTATAGAAATCTAAGAATCTAATGCGAGAAACATTACTTTGGTCACATGAACTAATTTACTTTTGATAGAATTAAAAAATTTCTTATGATTTAATTATTTGTATTTTTAAATATATATCGATCCAAATTGATTAGTGTTGAGATGGGTTGGAGTTGTTGCTTTTACTGATTGTCGACTTGAGTTGATTTCGTTGTGGACAATTTATTTTAATTTTTAGTCATGCTAGCTGGAGTTATTATTAAATTGAAAATAGTCCTTGCATAATCTATGCATATTACAGAAAAATATCAATTTTGGAATATTATGAAAATTATAATCTTTTAACAACTTTATTGTAATAGAAAGCAGTATGTTAGGAACATTGTGAAAAAGAATTTATCCTGAAATTATGAGCACATGAATGCACTACATATCACATATTAAACACCCTCTTAATTTGATGTAACATTTACATCTTAAAAGAACCGTTGATGTTAAACTTTATGATTATTACCTTGAAATATACTGAAACTATAAAATAAGATTGACAAATAGCTCCAAATAATATTGCATCTATGTGTAAATCTTTTACCAATACCAATACTAAATACAAAATATTAAATATTAGTTAACATAATGGGCCTGCGGATATCAAATATAATGATTAAAAATTTATAACTATTCCAACATTATACTTTTGGAAAAATATTTTATAAAATTACATATACTATTTATACCAAAATAGTTGAACTGGTCCTCAAGGGGAAAACAAACTACTTGTTATTCATTGCATTTAAATCTTAATTCATTAAATAAAAAATATACTTGATATGGGACTAGCTCATTAGGCTCAATAAGGTCAGCCCATTAGGCCCAATAAAATCTGGGCCCTATTAAGATGGAGTCCTCACCCGACCTGCAACACGGAGGTCGATGACCAAGTTCATGCTTGACCAGAAGGGCGAAACTTATAACTCATAATCGACCTCATAGGTCGACCCGCGATGTGGAAGAGTTAAACAATCACTGATGACAATCTCTGTCACTCATTATGCTACATTAAATGCATTCCAACCACAGCCTATCTGCACTAATTGGCATGGCAACACGTCACCTCCACATTAATGGCAGTACGGTTCCCCCCTCCGCATGACTAGATGGCCATGGGATTTGAGTTTATGTTGAAAAGTCCTAAACTGCCCATACTATGGGAAACAATGTAAATGGGACTCTAAGGCGAAATCCGTCTTTTTAGCCCCGAATGGAACACTATGAAAGCCCTTCCTTTCCTTATCCCAGGGTTCACATTTACACATTCCAATCTTGTTTCTCAGTCTCTATATCCAAAGGTCTATTTATTAACTTAATCATAGGAAGGTCATAGTCGAGGACCCTCTCGGCTAGCTTAATATTAGTTACTTGATTGTAGATTCCACCCCATATCCACTCAAATCATCTCTCAGGTTGAGATATTATGGAAGTTGAGATTCAGGAGCATTCAACATGTGATAGAAGATCACCATCAATACTATTATTAAAAAAATCACATACTAAAAGTAAAGATTACTTTGTGGCTTGAAAATACTTAATTTCTCCTATTTATAATTGACTTTTTTTAGGATTTATTCTATATTATATGTTTTAATTAGTTATAATTCTTTTAATCTTGATTTTTTATGCATAAATTAACGAGTTAATTGAAATTTTCTTGATCCCTTCTTTATATATATATATATATATATTTGGTTTTATTCATTCTTGAGGGCTTACAAATCCATGATATTATACAGAAAACTAAAGAGTTGCAGACTAACCATATTTATTTTTAATTTAATTCATAAAATTTTAGTTTTAATTTTTTTTAAAAAGGTTTCATTGGTTGTTAAAGTTGTACATATTTCTACATAAATTTATAGAATCTACTATACTTTATTTTCTAACTTGTATTTCTGTATACAAAGTAACAAATAAATGATTGTTCTAATACAAATAATATATATATATATATATATGTGTGTGTGTGTGTGTGTGTGTGTGTGTATTAGTTTAGTCTTAGAAATATTCAAAATACATCTTTATATACCATGTAATTTGCCTTCTTCATTTATAGATTTAATTGAATAAAATACATGTTCCTAATAAATTAAGACACTCTCATTTTCCCCCTATTTTAATTTTAATAAATTTTGCTTTTAACTAATTTTTTTATTTTTGAAAATGTTTTCTTTTCTCAACTTTCCTCATTTATATACACCTTTGACATAACATTTTAATATATTTAAGTTTCTCAAATGAATTTAAAATGAATTATATTCTTAATTAAGTTACTGTTTTATTTACTTTTACATCAATTACTATTGCACTTCTCTAAATACCATACATTGTATAATAATAAACATTTTGATTTATAGACATAAGAATATAAATACATATTTGTTTTAGTTCACGTACATTATTCTAGTTTTGTAGTATGATTTTTTTATTTAATTTAATTAAAAATTATACATGCATAGCATAGAGATTTACGCCAGTGCTCTACATATATTAGATAGAAGCAAAATGATGTGGTAGTTCTCCAATAGAATTATAGTAGTTAAGTCCTTACTAGATGGAGTTAGATGTTGAGATTTCACGTGCAATATAAATAACTTGTTAAAGGTATCATGAATGTTTTGGGAAAAGAACTTTAGGAAGAAAAATATTCAAGAAACTAATTAGAATAACCAAAAAAATAGTCAACTTATCAAAAAAAAAAAACAGGAGAAAATACTATTTATAGGAAGTAAAAAAGAATAATGTTGACTTGTGGATGAGTGCATGTATTGAGGTCTCTTTCTCTTACATATAGTAATTTCATGTCAATTAAAATAACTATATCAAATCCTCACAAACTTTGCAAGACACATCACAAACATTATATTATCATATAATAATAAGGTTGGCAAAAAGAGTATTTATCAGTACATTGTTACTTTGTGAAGTGAGTCCAAATCCATGATGATTACTATTAGTAATAATTGAGTCATTTTTGTGGTGAGCTGAAGCGATAAATTTGATCCATCAATGACCATTAATTTATAGTGAATGAATATTTTTTATCACACGATCACTTTCTTCCGATAATTTTTCATGCCCAAGAATTATTTCTCATAAGAATTAAACAAATAAATTAATTGAAACATAAAAGTTGTTTGTTTAATTTCTCCTTTTGCATTGTATATGTAGATACATATGAGTAAGCAAATAAAGGTAGTCCTTTGACCTACAATAGTAGTGGGCACTTTGACGCGATGCCACGAAATAATCATTATTGTATGATAATTGAAGCACCTCTCAACAACAAGGTCACATTGACATAACTCTTTGGCACTATCTGATATCCATGAAAAACACCTCCCCCACCCCCTCGCATTTTATTTACTTAACCACACACGCATGCTGTCAAATTTATTTACTTTTGTAATATATTTTCACTAAAATTTTATAAAATCAGCATTTTTTTGAGAGATAGCTAGTATTTATATTGCCTCTCTCATTAAGTGCTGCCAAAATAAATTTGTTTTAGCCTGCTCTTGTTAATAGTAGTTTTTTTTTTTGTGGCTGTGGCTGTTGCTGCTCCTAACTAAAGGATAAATTTGTAATCGTCTGTCAATGAATATAGAGCTTCTCCTAATGATTATCATATATTTTTTTTTATTATGAGATAAATAAAAATAATTACACTACGATATATAATATTTTATTCCTACTTCTAGAAACAGTGCAAATTAAGAAATTTATAGTATTGAAATGATCAAATGTGCAATATAATAAATTATAAAAAGGAATAGGCAATTTAACTTCCTGCTAGTCTTCATCACACCTAGAGAAAAAAAAAAATTTGGCTAGTTAATAGTACCAATATAATATTGAATACGAAATTGTAGGAAGACGAAGAAACCAAATGATTTTGTTTAAATACATTAAAAATTGAAATTAAAAAAAGAAATAAAATAGTAATAGTGATGGAAATATTAAAATAATTTTTACTCCTTGAAAACACAATCAATTGAAATGAATAATTAGAAAATTTTCATATGATATAATATCGAAAAAAGTCAATTAATAAGATATTTATAAAACTACATCTATTGAGGTAAAAATAAAATAAAATTATGAGGTATTAAAAAAAGATGAATAGCCTATGTAATTAATTGTAATGTTCTAATCACATACATTACCTTTTTATTGAAATTTTTATAATCATGATTGTTGCATAGTATGATCATGTCTTTTTTCATGAATACAACAAAAAGTTTCATGATTATAGATATATGTACTATTTAACAAAAAGAATAACAGCTCTTCTAATTGATTCCAATTTAGAGGATACGACTTTTTTGGTTTTTCGTCACAAGGAAAGTCTCCAATATGTTAGAAATTGAATGGACTTTTAATGGAATTAAATTTACTTTTGTATGAAAGTTCATATATCCAATTTCTATGTAGCTTATATTTTAGCGATTATATACTTTCATAATTTTTCCTATTTTAATTATACAATGATATAAAAAATAAATTTTGATACTTGCGTTAATAGGTAGAAAATTATAATAAATTGACAATTTTTATGTTATTTATTGCTCAAATGGATCACTTATTATAAATTATATTGAACATACGAGTAAACTACTCTAATAATATTATATTAATCAAGTTAAATAATTAATAAAAATATTATTTAAGTTGTATATATTAAATAATAACTCGGATGGGTTTAAAAATATTAACTGTCATAATCTATCTTCATGGATCACAATAATAATTATAATATTCTAATTAAATAATCACCTCAAGTAAATGAATATATTTTATTTATATTACAAATTTTAAAATGCTAGTCCCCTATATATATTTATGAATTTTATAAATTTTTATTTATAGATTTCAACCAAAGTTCAGAATTGGGATGCTAAGTAAAAATAACAATTAATAGTTTTTAAAAATCACAATTGCTAATCCTATTTATTTCAATAAAAAAAATACTTAGAGTCAGCTAATACTTAATCTAATTCTTGATAATAACTTTTCAAAAATCTGCAAATAATATAAGTAAAGAGAACCATTTCTCTAAATGCAAAAAAAATATTCTGTCATCTATTAATAGGTCAATGAACAAAATAAGTCGCACAAAACTATTTTAAATACATATGTAGTAGTAAACTCATTAGTTTTTTCAATTATAATAACAAAGGATAACTACGGCATCGTAATAACTTCTTTCTATGAAATGCTTTGAAAAGAAATAAATGACTTCATTGAATTATTTGAAATATATTTTATTTCAAGAAAAAAATTCATTACTTGGCAAATTTCAATTTTTGTATGTTAAGGTGAAGAAAAATATTGTTGCATTCAAAATTATAGATATATTGATACCCCAAAAATTTAGTTAAGATATCAATAGCCTTTGAAAAAGAAAAATAAAAATAAATTAAATATTAGAAAGAAACCAGTTTACAGTTTATACCTCAATTAATCCAGCATATCCTTTAAATTTATTATTTCTAAATATTATAGTCTGTTATTGTTTATATTCTACAAAAATATTTCTATCTCATGCCTTCATATGGAGTCATGACTCGATCTTTTAATTTTTTAATAATAATATAATTCTATTAATTTTTGCACAAAAGTATTTCTATCTTTGTCATGAAATTATAATTGAAATATATAAAATATAAAAGTATTTTATATTAAAAAATTTTCTTAAATTAATGTACCATGTTATTTTTGTTCTTATGAAGATTATTTGCCATTACTATTTAACTTTTTTAAATAATAATGTTAAAAGTGATAGTATCTTATTAATTGATTGTGAGCAATCATATGAGTTTATTGTAAAGGTATATATTTTATATCTTTTATCTAATCTAATCAAGTACCGTAAATTTATGCTAGCTAGTTGTTATATCGACATAAATAAGGTTTACTTAAATGAATAAGGAAATAAATCTCAGTGCATAAATTTTAAAAATTGATGAATTTTAGATTTTTTTTTTGTTAAATTCTTTTTTTTAAATTGTTGAGAGTGGGATTCGAACCCGCACCCTTTTAGACTAGAACCTTAATTTGGCGCCTCACACCAACTCAGCCATCTCAACACATAAAAAGTACTAAAATTATGTTATAGTTGTTTTAGCTTTCATCACCTAAATTAAAATGAATTGAAATACTACTTCATTAAGAAAGAATAGATCCTCAAATAAACATTAATCAATTTTATCAAGTAATTTCAAGACAATAGCAATCAAATATATATAATATTATTAATTTTAATTAAAAAACTTAATATTCTAATTTGAGGATAAAATCAAAATTAAGTGAATTTTAATGAAACACTTCCTTTCTATATAAAATTTGGCAATTTTAATTTGTGCACTAAAATTATAATGATAACTTAAAATAAAAAGGCTCTTCATTTATTTATTTCTTTTTAAATGTCGCTAGAATTGTTTCAATAATTTCAACCATTTATTTGAATTTTCAAAACAAGTAAAAACTAAATTAATATGAAATAAAATTATTCAAGGAAAAATGAAAAAGTTGCGGGTTATTTCAACAAGATTGGTGACTCAAGCAAACATGAAAACGAGGCTTCTAATATGTCCAATAAAAAGTCAAATATTACAAAAATAAATTATTATGCTTAATATCTTTTAACCGAAAATGTTAGCACAAATCCATACTAGTTTTGTGTATATCAGGAAAGTGACCGAATCGTCGATGAACTAAATATCCTTAATTAAAGCACCAAGAAAAAATAAAAAATTCAAAATGATACAAGCATAAAACCCCAACAGCAGGGAAAAGGACAGGATTTACTGCACTTTACCCCCAATTAGTTGTTATATTTTTACAAATAAAATATTATGATTTTTCGTATTTTTTTCAAGTAATAAAATACTATCATTTTCTAAAAATATTATTTTATCTATTAGAATAAAAATAATGTGGTACATTAACATTAAGTAAATCTTTTGTGTAAAATCTTCCTATAATTTTCATATATTTCAATTATAATTTCGTGTTGGGGCACAAGTTGTGAATATTTTTGTAAAATACACATAGTAATAGGATTATATTATAATTAAAAAATATAAAATTAAAGAATCCATGATCACAAGGCATGAGATATAGTTTTTTTTAAACATAAAACAATAATGTAATATTATATTTAAAAAAAATAAGAAAATTGAAGGATTGAAAGGACATAATTTTGAAATAATATAAATTAATTAGAAGATATTGAAACAATTGTGGTTTAAACTGCATAATAATACACTTGTAATATTTAATACATCTTGCCGTAGCAAAATTTTTAAAGTAAAAAAAAAATTAAAATGTTCATGCGTGTTCCATTTGTCATAATTTTAAGAGGAGCAATGTTTTGCTTCATTCAACATATAAACATCGAAAATTTTCAAATAATGAGTTTTCCCTTGAAAATGAAAAAAAAAAAAAAATCTTTCAAATGATTCACTAAAAATTATTATTTTTTATTTTCAAATATAATAGAAAGAAATTATTATTATATCATAGTTGTTATTAATTAATATAACAGAAAGAATTAATAAAATTTCCACTAAACATATGTTTGAAATATTTTTATACGTTTTAATCTATTAATAGATGATGGGATATTATTTTGTATTTAGAAAAATAATTTTCTTACTTATATCGTTTATGGAACTTCTGAAAAAGTTATTATCGAGAATTATATTAAGTATTAATTGAATTTAATTGTTGTTTTGTAATAATCTCCAATTCTTAGTAATAATTATTTTTGCTATGCACCCAAATTTTTAATGTTGATCATAAATGAAACTCATTATATACATGCATATATATATATATATATATATATGGAATTAACATGTTAAAATTTGTAATATGTATAAATACATATATATATCAAATGTATTCATTTGGTCGTGGTGATTTCAAATTAATGATAGAATAAAATTAATTAATATCTTAAGTTATGTTGCTATTCATAAAGATAGATTAGTTGAGCTATAAGTTTGTAAATAAGAAAATGTCCAACATAATTATAATTAATGTCACTCAATTTAATTATGTAAATATCTACTTATTTTTTCAATTCAGGTATCAAAATATAACTTTTTTTGTAGTTGTATAATTAAAATAAAAATTATAATATGAAAGTATATAATTGCTGTAATTTACAAAGGAAAAGCTTTAAATAAAAAGTGGAGACATGAGCTTTCATGAAACTCAATGCAAAATTCAATTCCATCAAAGATCCATACAAATTCTAATATAATGAAATTTTATTGTGAGGAAAAAGGGCAAAATGATGTCTTGTAGAGCAATTAGAATAGTTGGTTGTATTTGTTCTTATTTGTTAAATATTGTATACATCCATAATCATAAAATTTTTAGCGTTGTGTTTACAAAAAAAAAATCAATTATTATTATATAATAATTATAATAAAAAAATGTTTACAAGTAATGTGTTTGAATTAATACCTAAAAGCTAATTAACGCAAATTAATTATTCGTCCTTCTTCGAGCACTTTGTAGATGTTTTAACATTAATTAATAGATGTAGTTATATAAGTATCTCACTTATTCATTTTTTTTAGACACTTCCACATAAAAAATTTTAATTGATTATTTTAATTAATTGTGTTAACATGGACTAACAATTGTTTTACTATTATCGCTGTTACTGCTATCTTCTTGTTTCAATTTGTGATGTATTGAAAGAAAAAAAATGTGGTGCCACAAATTCAATCTTAAATCATAACCTATCAGATATTTGATAGACCCATAACAAAATTTCAAAATTGACAAAGATAGCAACATGCTCCAACTTAAGTAGATTACCACAAAAGTACTATATATACATGCCATAAGTCGTCCCATAATATTCAACACAATATATACATGCCGTAGATCTTAAATTCAAACTTAATATATAACAACATCTCTAAATCAAAGCATAATGATTAGGTGAACCTATAAGCACATATAATCACCTAATCTATTACAAAATAGATTCTCTAGTCCTAGCCATTAGCTCATGTCCTTCACTTAACCTTGTCTGGGAAGATTTAAGAATAACAGAAAAAGAATAAGTCTAAAGAACTTAGTGAGGGAAGTACACCAGGCAAACAAATGGATCTATCAAAGAAACAGTAATTCAATAGAATGTTAATTGGCATGATATTGCAAAGAAAACATGAATATGCCAAAATAAAGACATTATTAGATTCCAGGCTACTAGTGGGCACTAGTTTGGAAGTTGTTACCATCGGCTTGTTCGGCCTGAACATTAGCTCGATCTAGTCTAGGAAAACTACATCATCCTTATTGTTCATCGATCATAGTACAAATAAGGGCAAACAAACCCAAACATAATATGCAATTCAAATAACCAAAGCATAACATACATATCCTATTCTCCTTATTTCTGTCATTCCGAACATATTTTCATTCTTTTGGACATAACAGCACATCTTGAGCTTAATAGCTGGAAATTACTTAATAGCACATCCTGAGCTTAATAGTTGGGATCAACTTAATAGCACATCCTGAGCATAATAACTGGGAACAATAGTCTGAAATTTATCCTATTTCCAATAGTCCTAAACATAAGCAAGATAGTTTGTCCTATGACTTAAGTTTCCCAAGGCATATGAGATCATTCTCGTATAACCAAATTTCTTTTACAAGGTATATATGTATTTAGCATTTTCTTAGTTGATTTCACCCATGCATTTATTGATTTAGAAAAGCCCTGAACGCACCATCGGTACCAATTGGAAAAACTCAAGGAACTTTGTACTGTTAATATGTTTTCTGGTCATACTTAATTATTTGTAGCCTTGATTCTGATAGGATTATTCCCTTAATGTTCATGAGACCATAGCCCAAACATAGATGTAATATCACTAATTCATCAATTATAAGTAATTTAAAGGTTCCCAACAAGATCATTATAAATTAATCCTAATAATATAGGCAATTTTCTATGTATCATATTTACAATATTGTAAGAACTCGAATTGACGTCAATAACATCATCTCCATTTGTAATATCTATATTACAAGTAGAAGGTAGTTCCCAATTCATCTCTTTCTTGGATTTCTATGCATAGTATCACATCTTGAGTGCTCATATGAGGTGAAATAGCTTATAAGAAAAAAAAGATATTCTAATCCCCAACTCTATGTGTGTTGTCGAGCTCTTACTATTATTTTGTCAATCCTTATCAATGATGCAAGATCCCTTCCAAAAGTAAACAGATACTCTATTTCTTTGTTCATCGAGTTTACTCAATACTCTAGTTTTTTTGTCATACCTTAACTCACATACCTATTTTTTACCTATATCCGATCTTTTTAGTGATTGAGGGGGTAAAACTTTACCATATTCTTGAGGAGTTTGAACTTCTGGTGCTTAGGTTATGGGGTAGGATGGATCAACCTCCAAGCAAGTGTATTATGGTGTTTGAGAAGAGGTTTAGATTTGGACTTAGGTTTTTGCTAGCACTTGCTATAGTCAACCTCCTAGGGGGCCTAGAAGTCTACATAACGCAGCTCCTACCCAACTGTTTTGCCACTGTATATAGTTTTGCATTGCTGATCACTTATTTTGCCAATCGATTTCCTTTGCAAATTTTTCAAACTTATTCTACCTTCCTATGTCCTGAAAGCTGGGTAACATTGAAGAGTTTAGGTTTTACTACCTAATGGCGCACTTCGTCAAAAATTCTTAGTCACCCCATTCTTATCATATGACTAAGAGTGGAAAAACTATTATTTATGTGTTCAAGGGCCCAATGAGTTTAACATTCCGAGGGGGTGGTGGAGGGGGCACATCAAATGTTAAGAAACCAAACCCCGAGTTGGCCTAACATTTTCATTCGAAACTTGGTTGAGTTTGGCCAAATTGAGGCCTCAATGCTGGCCGAAGAGAGATGTTTAGTGCTGGCTGGCTTGTCATTGGTCGAGTTGAACTTGCCTGCGAGCGACCAACTAGGTAGAAATTTTTGTCAATTGCAATAATTATGTATTTTAACTCTTTCTACTTCGTTTTAATTGCTCTTTGGATTGTCTTTTGTTGGCAAATCAAGAAGAGATCATGGCTGGTGGCAGGCAAGAAGCATTAGCTAGGGCACAAAGAAACAAGAAAGGCCATTTGGTGGCTGCTCGGTTAGACAAAACTTCTGCGATCGAGGTAGCACCTTCGACCACTACCCTAGTTGTCCTACAGATCAAATAAGCACCACAACCCACTCGACCAATGGAGAAAGTCTTATTTCTAATACTCAGACTACCATTACCTCGATTCAGGAATGATCTGACCATGGAGATGGCAAACTTGAGCTCGATCATATCATCGGGGACAATGGGCACTAATGCTTTCAAATGCATGGTGGCCGGGCTCTTTGCTGTCGATCAATGAAAGTTCATGAACTTGAACCAAATTAGCGTGCTTAGGGCTCTAGCATACCACTATAATATGTAAGTGTGAGGTTGATTATTTTCTCATCGAAAGTTGCCTTCAGTCGATTACACTGTTTAATGATAATCTCTATTTTAGGTAAGCTAGCTTGGGTATCATTTTTACCAGAGGTTAAAATTGGTTTTAGCTGATCGGGAAGAACTACAGGAGAGAGAAAACTAGAGATTCAATATTCAGCTTGAATCTTCCTAAGTTTAGGTTGACCAATTGACCAAGAAGGTAGCGGACCTCCAAGAACAACTCGACATGAAAGACCAACAGCTGGTCGAGGCTGTGGAAGAGAAAAGCCCAATGGATTTGGTACTGAAAAAGGCTCAGTTAGACTTGCAAGTGAGCTACGCTTCTGGTCGATCAGTCGACATACTGTTGCACTTGAGAAGGCCCAGCAACATTCTCTCGATAGCTTTCTTTGATGCGAAGGGAGATAGTAGAGCAGTTTATGCCTAGCTTACCTTTCCAAGATATGAATGTGGTCTTCTTGATCGATGACACCCACATAGCATTTGAGAAGGCAATTAAGCAACTCAAACACTTGGACTATGCCTTCCAAGTTGAGGACAAAGATAGAATAAACTTAACTTTAGATGAAAAGCTACATTATTATCTTGAATTCGAGGAGACCGTGGTTGAGAAAAGCACGAAAGGGGACACTGTGACAAATGCTCCAGTTGAGCCCATGATGGCCGCTCAGTAGGAGTAGGCTCAGGTCAAGAAGCGACTTGCTAATCTGGTGAGAGAGTTCGCCTTCACTGATGACCTTGCCTTCCAAATAAAGGATTGATAGGTCGATGTCGCCTAGTACATGTTGCACTCAACTAACTTTATAGGCAATGTGGTGAGGCCCTCACAGCTAGCACAAGCAGTACTTCCCCTCGCATCAGCGATGCCTAACCCCAACTAGGGTGTCTGGGTAGGTCGAGCGAAGGGGGTTGGGTCAGGCTAAAGTTGAAACTCGTATTGTCCAAGATTGTGGTCGCCCAGCATGGGCGGGTTACAACATTGTAGTCCTGTTGTTTTTGTTGATAAAGATTATCCTTCAACTTTAATGAATATTTTGCTTAATGAAATATTGTTGTTACTTTGATCAATGTGTATCTGATCAATTTTATAATTTTCTTATTGAATGCAATTATCTCATCGCAAATGTGTGGTTGATAATCGAATTAATTAACATGAATCCCATAACAACTTTACTATAAATTGAGGTTACTATTGTAGGGACACGGTGATCATGTCGAAATATGTTTGATGTTCTATTTTAAAATTTTCCTCAACTTTATAGTCGAGTTTCATTACTCTGACCAAGTTTGAGGTTTCTTAACTTTACAGCAGGGAGCTAATTTGTTGATCGACTATAGAGTCAACTGAACAGTTGGGGCTGAGAAGCTATAATTGGGTAGCATGAAGCCATTTGTTAGGTCGACTACATAGTGTGAGCTGAAAAGCTTTGAATTTACAGCGTGAAGCCGCTTTTGGGTCCACTACAAGGTTGACCACATAGTTTAGGCTAAAAAACCTTGAACTAGTAGCATAAAGCTGCTCTTGGGTTAACTTGAAGCTTTAACTTAAAAGCCTTGGTTTGGTAGCTTGAAGCTTCTTTTAGGTCAACTATGGGGTCAACTTAAACTTTGGCTGAGAGACTTTGATTTAGCAGCTTGGAGCTGCTTTTGGGTTGATTACGGGATTGACTTGAAACTTTAAGTTATATGAGGTAGGTGGGAGTGTTTGCAGTTGTAACATTAACAAGTGAATGATAGTAGTGTTGCTAAAACTTTATTTATATCACAGAATACAAAGATGATTACAACGCACTTTTATACATAGAATTTCTTCAAGTTGATGGCGTTCCATGGGCAAGGGAGCTCGTCCCCATCGATGTTGGCAAGTTGATAAGTGTTGTGCTTTAATACCTTCATGATAGTATAGGGTCCTTCCCATTTTGGATCAAGTTTGACAACATTCTTCGATACTTCCACTTTCTTGAGGATAAGGTTTCCGACCTTAAAATGACATAGCCTGACCCCTTTATTATAGTTTTCTACCATCTTTGATTTATAGCGCTACATGGTGTAATAGGCTTCTTGTCTCTACTCATCAATTATCTCCAGGTCAAGTTTTCTTTTTGAGGTGTTTCTAATTGAGTTGAAGTGGATCACTCGAGCTGTGTGTTGTATGAATTCAGAGGGGATGACTGCTTCAAAATCATATACCAGACTGTAAGGGATGTGACCCGTGGCTATACAGGGAGTGGTCTTGTACGCCTATAACACCCTAGAGAGGTCGTCTGCACAGCTCGACCTTGTCTCTTGTATTCTAGCTTTCAAGTAGTCAAGGATTATTTTGTTCGTCACTTCCATCTGACTGTTTGATTGGGGGTTATCCATTGAGGTAAAATGTTGGGTGATTCCCAAAGCCTCATACTAACTTTAGGTGTTTATGTTCTAAAACTGTATCCCGTTGTTTGAAATAAGGATCTTAGGTAGATCAAAACGGTAGATAATATTTTTCTAGATAAAACTTTTGATGGCTGCATCAGTTATCTTTGGGACAACTTCGGCCTCAACCGATTAGGTGAAATACTCGACTGCCATAATTATAGACTTTTGCTGACCTATTATTTTTGGCAATGAACCTAAAATATCGATCCCCCACTAGTCAAAACTAAGCAACCTGAACATTGACCATGGGTGCAGCGGGTTGAGGTGGGAGGTTTGAATGGACTTGGTAGGATGGACACTTTCAGACAAAATTAACAGCATCTTTCAGTAAAGTGGGCAAAAGTATCCATACCTGATAATTTTATGGGCAAGGGATCTTTCTCCTAAATAGTTCCCGCACATGTTTGCATAGATATCTTATAAGACCTCATGAGCTTGGTCGGGATCCAAACACCTTAAGAGTGGTCCAGAGATCGACCTCTTATAGAGCTATCATGTTCATCAAGTGCAAATTTGGTGGCTTATCGTCGAAGGAAATATGCCTCATTTTGGTCTCTAAGTATCGTGCTATAATTCAAGTAGAGCTTTATTAGATCTTGCTATAAAGGAACTATCTCCTCAATGCTTCCCACCAAATTCTCTTCGAGAGAGCCAATTGATGGTTTGTCAATGCCAAAAAAGTTATAGTCTTGTCTCTTGTGCCTCTGGTCGAGCTATCAAATTTGGATAAGGTATCTATATGCTTATTTTAGATTGTGATACCTAGCTGAGAGTGAATTTTTTAAATGACTGTTGTAGTTTTTTGACCTCTGTTGGGTACTTGCTTATTATCGAGTCCTTGGTCTCAAAATTTCCTTCGACCTATTTAGCCACCAACTAAGAGTCTGTGATCACTACCAAATGCTTGACTCTTTAATGTCATCCTCATCTCAGCGAGGAGGGCCTCGTACTCAGCCTTTTTATTGGTGACTGTATAGTTAAGTTTAATCACAAAATCCTCTGCTGACGGAGAGTCACTCCTTCTCCCCCTCTTGATGTGGTCGATGATCCATTGCCGTGTAAAGTCTAAACAAGAGGAGTTTGTTATTCTTTTTGGGAAGATCGACCCGATCGATGATAAAGTCGGCTAAAACCTGTGCTTTGATAGCTATTCTGGGTTGAAAGGTGATATCAAACTTTCCCAACTCAATGGCCTATTTTTTTAACCTCCCTGACATATCTGGCTTCAAAAGCACTTACTTTAATAGCTAGTTTGTCAGTACTATCATGGCGTGGGACTGAAAGTATGGCTGCAACTTCTGAGTTGTAGTAACTAACACCAGTGCAAGCTTCTCGATCTCCAAGTAGTTATGTTTCGATCATTGGAGTGCATTACTATAGTAGTAAATTAGTCGATGGTTTTCATACTTAGGTGAACCAAGTCTAAGCTGATCAATGCTTTTGAAATAGCCAAGTAGATATATAGCACCTCTCCGAGCTCCGATTTGATGAGAATGGGAGGCAATGACAAGTACTGGTTTAATTCGACCAGGACCCAATCACATTGTTCATTCCACTGGAAACCCAACTTCTTGGCATTCCTAAGAATCTTGAAGAAGGATAGGCTCTTTTCGGCCAAATAGGCAATGAATCTCCCAAAGTCTATTACCCTCCCAACCAGGTGTTGTACATCTCTAAGTATTCAAGCTAGGGCAATGTTTAATACAGCTTGAATTTTCTATAGATTGGCCTCAATATCCTATTAACTGACCATATAACCTGAGAATTTACCTCTTCAAATACCGAACACACATTTTTTAGGATTCAACTTCATGCCAAATGCTCGCAATATGGTGAAGGTGTGGTTGAGGTCGAGCAAATGGTCCTTGGCCTTCTATGTCTTAACAATCATGTCATCGACATAAACCTCTATAAACTTGCCTATCTTATTCTTGAACATAAAGTTAATCAGTCTCTGGCAGGTTGCTCCAGTATTTTTGAGTCCAAAGGGCATGACCAAAAAGCAATAAACTTTGTTGGGGACTACAAAAAAGGTTTTGTCTTTTTCCTCAAGGGCTATGAATATCTAATAATACCATTGGAATGCATCCATTATACTCAATAGTTCACAACCAGCCATGGAATCTACTAGTAAATCTATTCTAAGTAGGGAGTAAGGATCCTTAGAACAAGCATTATTCAAATCAGTGAAATTATTACACATGCTCCATTGTCCTTCATTTTTGGGGATGAGTACAACATGACAAAGCCAAGACAGATATTGAATTTTTATAATATAGCCTGCATTTAAGAGTTTACTGACTTTCTCCTTGATGATATGGCTCTTCTCGGTATTGAAAGTTCTTGTCTTCTGCGTGACTGACTTGTATGAGAGACAACGTTGAGGTGGTGAATGATTACACTAAGGTCGATTCCTTGGATGTCGGATGCCTTTCAAATAAAGACGTCGATATTTCTCCATAGAAAATTGACCATGAGATATTTCAAGTTGGGGTCTATATCCATTCTAATCCTGGTAGTCTTGTCGGGGTCCCAGGCTTCAACTCGACCATTTTGAACTCCTCGATAGGCTCCACTCGGGTATTTTCTAATTTTCTCTTCTTGTTGGCCTGGTTCTTCTCAAATTCTACTATAAGGGGCATCCCTCATGGTCTTTAATTATGATCGAGCCGTTTGCTTGCTTGACTCAATCGAGATGGTGTAACATCATCAGGCGTTTTTGATGTTACATAGTAGCTCGCCTGTGCCTGTTGGAGTTAGGAATTTGATTTTCATGTGATGAGTTGATATAATGGCACATAAATCATTGAGATCTAGTTGACCAATTATGACATTGTAAACAAACAGTGCATCAACAACTAAATAGTTTATCAATAATGTCCTTCCACAGGGTGCCTCCCTAAATGATGTAGAGAGGTTGATGGAACATTCTAAAATATTTTTTTACCCACCTCTCAAACCCGACTAGAGGGATACACATGGGCTCAAATTTTAGTTGGCCTATGTTCATCCTTTTCAGTGTTGAGAGAAAGATGCTGTTGGCCGAGCTGCCATTATCGACCAGAACCTTTCTAACTTTAAAGTTGACAATCTCAATGAAAACTACCATGGGATAATTAGTTTTATGATCGATGTTTTTTCCTTCGAGATAGGCTAGGTCATCATCAGTGAAAGAGATGGGCTCTACACTAGTGGATAAATGAAACATTATTTCGATTGGGGAGGCTTTGGTTGACTCTAGCCTCCTTTACGTTTGTCTCCTCACAGACTTTGAGTTCCCCCCTAGTTGGACCCCCCACAATCATATCAATTACTCTTTAAATAGGTGGACAATCATTTTGGGCAGGTTTCTTTCCTTTATCTTCCCCCCTTGAGCTAACCAACCTTTCTCTATAAGGAGTCCGATCAGTTTTGCCCTTTTCAGTCTGTGCATCGCTGACTATGTATTTCTTGAGATAGCCCTGCCTGATGAGCCTCTCAATTTCATCCTGGAGATTGAAGTAGTCATCTGTGTCATGCCCCCTTTGTTTGTGAAAGTGGCAATATTTCTTTGATTTTTTTCATTGTTTTAGTCTTCATCAACTTCTTTGATTTTTAAAGGAGGTTGTCATGCTAGATTGCAAATATGACCTCTCTTCTCAAAATGTTAAGTAAAGTATATTCATGGAAGTGTTGTATTGGAGATTGACGACCATCCCTCTACTTCTAGTTATCTTTCTTCTTATTCTTTTTTTTCTTGACCTCAGGGTTTTCGAACTTCAGCCTATTCATCTCTTTCTAGATCATGTATCTCTCTATCATATTGAGCAGTTTTCCATCAACCGTAGGCGTTCATGCACTAAAGCATTGGTGCATTCTATAACACCCCTATAATTCGCAATATATTAATATTTTATTTAAATATTATTTATGAGGATTTATTTAATAATTGTGAAATTTCAAAAAGTTTTGTGGGTTAAAATATAATTTTTAAATGATGTAATTGTTCTAATTATTTAATAATGAGGGGTTAATGTATAATTTTATCAAATTGAAGAACTCATTGTGATGTCTCATTTAAATAGAGGGCTAAATTGAAAATTGGAAAATTTTGATTTAAACAAAAATGGGTAGTGAGCAGCCTGACTTCATTCTTCATTTTCTTTAATTTTTTTCTCCTTCGCCATCTTCTCACCACCGTGACCACCACCCATCGCACACACCACTAGTGACCATTGCTATTCTTCCAACCAACACCATAGTTGAGACCCCTTTGCCCTCAGCTCCCCGATGATACCAAAACTAGTGGTGGGTAGCCACCAAAAATCGATGACGGAAGAGACCAAGAGAGAGAGGAGTTACAGTAGCGATTGGGTTTGCTTTTTTTGACTACCAATGGCCAATCTAAAAGGTGTATTGAGTACTACTCAATGATGAGATCTACATTGTATCCTTGCATAGCAGTGAATGACGGCGATGAGGGCAAAAATTGGCAGTAGAGTTAAGTAGTTTTAGAACTTTCAAACAGTGATTGACCTACTTTTTGGTAGAGAAATAGGAAATCGAAGGTACCATTGGAAAGCTCTTGGTGAGAAGCATTTAATGGTGGTAGTTTTGAGTTTTCTGGCAATGTGGCGGCAACCCAAAGATAAATTTTTTGTCTTATTCCAGGAGTGCATGCATGCAAGTTGATTGTTGAAATTCTGACTCATTTATGAGATATTAGTATATAACGATGATATATATGTGATTGCATATGTGTATATATATGTTCTGATCATCGTCAAACCTTATATTCTTGTGTATTATGATAGAAATAATCGATCAGGATGCCCTGACGTAAAAATATAACAACTTTGATCAATTAAATGAACCTAGTGAATTCAAATGATATTATTTTATGTAAACTATATGTTATATAGTATATTAAGTGTAGAAAACCCTAATTTTAAGTAACCATGATTTAATCAACTAAAGTTTGGATTTTAGTGGTAATTGGATTGCTATGATCAATATCGAGTATCAAAAGGATAATTACTTATAATTGGACTGTTATGGGTATGATTCTAAGTATTGATGATTGTTTAGATTGAACATGGATATTGATATAAGGCTATTCTTTTGAATAGGTGACATTGGATTTGACCCTAAGGACTAGTAGAGTTTGATTATGTCGCTGACATGATTAAGATGAGGATCCATCGACCTAGTAATTCCTTGA
Organism: Jacaranda copaia; assembly: GCA_014898725.1. NCBI lineage: Eukaryota > Viridiplantae > Streptophyta > Magnoliopsida > Lamiales > Bignoniaceae > Jacaranda > Jacaranda copaia. Next base: position 132,682 of record JACGDI010005585.1, read on the forward strand.
GTAAAGCAATATTATTGTGATTGAACCTTGTGTGGTTTACTTGATCTGATACCTATTAGTGCTATTGATACTATTACGATTAACTGTCGAACCCTGTGAGGATCTATTATTTGATTCTTGATCTGATCATCATTTACAGTTGCACTCTAAACCCTATGAGGTTCTATTGTTTGATTCTCGATTTGATTGTTGTTCACTATTGCACTCTGAACCCTATGAGGTTCTATTATTGAACATCTAATTTGATTATCGTTTATTGTTTCTTTCTAAACCCTATGAGGTTCCATTGTCTTAACTATCGTTATCATTTATTGTTGCTATCTGAACCCTATGAGGCTCTATTACTTGGTATTTGATCTAATTGTCATCTATTGTTGCTATCCAAACCATATAAGGTTCTCTTAGCATGATTATTGTTCATTGAACACTGCTAACCATTGAACTTATGAATCGTACTATTGTCAAATCATGTACTAAAATGATTTTGAATCCACAATCTGTTTTGTTCTGATACCATGAACAACTCTATGTCTCATACATTACTGTATCAATCAGACTATATCATATATTATTATTAGCCGTGTTAATTTTCTTGATTGATATGATTGTTACCATTACGTATTGACTTAATTGAAACCATTCTGTGAAACTTATTATTTTGCCATGCTGGCATATTGACTGATTGATTGATCGAACTAAAAAGCATGTGTACAAGAGAACTGTTGGTCGAGTGCCTTACCAAGTTTTTATGCTTGAGCTACTATTATTGCTAAGCTGCTATGATCGGGCTACCGAACTGATTGTTACTGTGCTGAAATAAACTATTATTGTATTGTTACGGAGGTATAATGATGTTTTAATATGCATGCTATATTTGATTTATTGACTTGCATATGTGATTGGGTTTGCTATCCTTGCACTTATGTTATGTTCTTAGAGCAATAGCTGATGTGGTATTCAACCTAGATCAGACTAATGTTCTGGGCCAACAAGCCACATTATGCCTCCCAACTAAGATCAGTTGAGATGTTCTTAAACCTCCCCAACATAATCGATTGAGGTAAAGATTGAGATAAACAAGTCGTTGAGTCAACAGTCTCAATTTTTAACCTAACATTTGCTAGTAATTCGATTATCTTTATTGCTTTCTTTGACATTGATTTGTTTCTTTCGTGCTACATTGTTATTGATTGATATCTATGAATCCTTGATGTTCAACTAATCATATGTTGTTGCTTTATATAATCCTCATTGAGTCTTTATAACTCACCCTCGTGTATTACTTGTCTCTATTCTGGTAGGTATTAGACAATGGAATCTGAAAACTGACAAACCTGATAGATGGTGATTGAAATGGAGTTGTTGTTTATCAATATATATTTGATTGCACTTTGGGTTACTTTGTTTAGAGATATTTTGATATGTTATGATGATTGATATATTTGTGGATTATATGTATGGATTATGGTATTATAAACAACATTTTGGTTTGAATGTTGTTGAACTCTTTATAATAGTGTTTAGCACTCTGATATAGCTTCCACATTTTGGGTAAAAGTATGCTATAAGATCATAATGCTGTTAATATTATTATTGAAAATTTGTGAAAAATTTTATGGGCCTTTTGATTATAATGGTGTATGCTTAAGGATTGAACATTTTAGTACCTCAGCTTAGGTGTTATCCCAAGAGGGGACGTTATATATTTTTTATGTTAGAGCACCAAAAAAAGCACATCGATTAGGAATTTAATCCTCGGGTTATCGATCTTCAGTATCTCTATGTTAAACTTGGTAAAAAAGTCATGGAGGGACTCCCCCTCATTCTGCTTGACGGTGTGGAGATAGGTGTAGGGGAGCTTCACCTTTTGTTGACTGGTAAAATCGTGTAGAAACTTGTCACAAAATTGGTCGTAAGAGTATATTAATAAAGGTTCAACTTTGACAAACTAATCAAGCGCTATACCCTAAAAAGTGGTCATCAGCATCTTCGCATGGATAAATTCATTGTGTTGTGCAGTTGCATCATGTGTTTGAATTACGTCAGTTGCTCATTGGGGTAGATTGAGCCATCATACCATAAAAGTTCAATTGGGATATTAGCGTTGACAGCAATGCGCTTATTGTTAATCTCTTGAATAAAAGGTGATCTTATCTCTTGGTGAGACCTTTAGGGGCCCTCTGAGTTGGGCATCCTTTAAGTGTTTCTCCTTGAGATCTCGTTGAAGCATCTATTTAGTTGCTACACTTAGTGGGAAACTTCTTCTCACTCCTCCCGATTCACCTAGGTCATGTTGCGGTTGAGTTGAGGCCTTGCGTGCTCGACCCTATCACGCTGTGGGGCTCGAATAGGTTGGGTCGCATGATCCGCTGATATGCCCATTTCCTAGTGCTAGTCCAATCTTGAACATTTCCTCTCGCATTACTAGGTTCAATTAGGTCAAACATAATGGTCTATAGAGTTAACAATCTCTTCCCTTAGCTCTGGTCGCCCCTTTTCTCCATGGAGGCACTTGGGGCTTACTTCTTGTCTAACTAGCAAGTGCTTGGATTTTGGGTGACCGTGGCCATCCCGAAGGGACCTCTCTTTTGGCGACAGCGGTTGTAAAGTTACACTACTAGCTAGGACGGGCATGGTTGTGTGCCTATTCAATGCTGTAGAAAGCTAAACAAAGATCTGGGCGGAGATTTGTTCACTTATAAGCTGTATTAACTAAGGCATGGTTAGAGTATCAACTTGTTCTCCTTGTTGAGGTCGAAAAGAATGAGAAGACGCTATTTTTCTATTTTTCTCCCTCTCAGATGCGACTCTCCTGGTGTTTACCATTTATTTCAGTTGCAATCTCAAGTTCCCATAAATGGTGCCAAAATGATGAAGTTGAAAGCTGTTTTATTGGATTGGGTTATGTTTGGGATAATTCTACTAGATAGATCGAATGATCCAACAGTAATATATTCTTGGGCTGAGATCTGCAACCACTAGCAAATGTCAAACTAGTCGAGATGCTCTTAGCTAAGGCACTTCGACACTCAAGTTAGCACTGTCAAGTAAGAGAATCGAACAGTAGAGTAAGAGCGTATAGTAAAAATGGTATACTTAAAGGATGGCTGACAATGAGGTATTTATAGCCTTCTCCAAGTGAATGATATGTTTAAAATGCCTCTATCAAGTGTAGAGAGCTCTTTTCTTCGCCTAAGAGTTGCAAGTTATTTCTCAACCCTGTACTATTTCAAGCATCATCATCTCCTGCTTTCTTGGGTGATAGCACTCTAGAGGCATACCTCCTGATAGAGTTTGTGACAAAGGCGATACTGGGGTGGCATGCGTCATTAATACAGAGGTGCGCTAATTGTCAGAGCATTAAACGCAGTAGGGTTGCAATTCGTCGCTGGATTGAGCACTCTAGTTATTAATACGATTCCCACATCAATTTCTATCATGCTTCCAAGTTTCCTAACCCAATTTGCTTATCAATAAGGTTATAAGGTTCTTCATTATACTACAATAAGTTTTATGCCACAAGTCTTTCTATATTTGAATCTACTAGCTAGGGGAAAATAAGATCTAACATCAACTTCAGTTCTTCCCATAAGATTTTCTAGTTAGAGTGTCTTCAAGTGTTTTAGCTTCATTGACTAATGACTACCCACTATGATTTAGTCAACAGAGGATCACATTCATGTTTGTGGATGTTTTGGTGGTGTCGTACCCTATCGTACCACTATTCCTGACCTTAGAGAACAATCTGAGGATCAATTAGCCTATAGCATGCATATTAAATATTATTAATATCGGAATGACTACTTTCCTTTAGAAAATAAGATATCCAAATGTAAATCAATATTCCTTAAACTCATATTGGAATACACGATATACAAGATACAATTCTATTTATTTTACATGACTCATTCACGATACTATACTTGTACATATAGATTGGTACTTAGTAGTTCTTGAGAATATTTAAGATATCAATCAACTTAGCTGACATTTATATCATGAGGGGTAAGACTTACTAAATTTAATATATCATTGTTATAACCAGATGTTTGTCATATTCCATTTGCTGAGCTAAACTAGTTATTCTTATGCATATATGTGTGCCTTAACCATTTCCCTAATTAGCATACCTCATGATTCTTTAGTTTTCCTTATCAATGCTAGGGTGCACATTCCCATTTTAAGTATTAGTCCTAGTCTCATCTGCACATTCTATTAGTAAATTTGGGAGTTGCATTCTATTATGCCACTGATCTTTATGCTTTTGTATTCTTTCAACTCTCGTTTAGTTGATTCGTCATAACTCCATTATCGCCAACTATCATTCCCTACAACTACATCATTTATGTTACACTATAAAAATTCATCAAATATTAACCTATGGCCTTTAAATCGTCAAATGCAACTCAGTTTAGGAGAATCTTCCACTTATAAATCTAAAATCTCCAAATTTCACCTTTTCAAAATTCAAAGAGTTCCATGTTTGACATCCCTAGATTACTAGATCATACATGAGTTGTCCTGGAAACATATCTTTTTGTCATTGATTATTTCCTTAATTTTCATAGCCTATGGTCTGAAATTCTTATCACCATATCCCTTGTCTATATAAACATACCGTTTAGATCTCAATTATACACATAGGGTGAATATTACTCAACTTTAATAAATCATTCATTCATTTCCCAAATACACTCCTTCCTGTAACAATCCTTTTCTTGTGTATTTATACAACCTAATTCTCATTTGTAAGTACAAGGCAAGGACTTGTTCATCCTAGGGTAATCACTATCTAGATATTACATATCTTCCTAGAATGATCCTTACTCATCATATATAACTCCCACAAATATCACTCGCACAACGTTGATTTCCAAAATAACTCTCTACATACTGAACTCAATTTTTCCCAATTAATCATCTATTCATCATATTCAACCTTCACAAATATTGTTCACATAACACAATAATTCTCCACAACTTAATCTTTTCCAATAATTATATGTTCATATGCCTGATATACTAGAAGTAAGTGGTTATACACTAGTTGGCCACCTCAGTCATAACCCTTCACTTTCTTAATATCAAGCCTTATCCCACAAGTTCATATCCTATTCAATTCCACATTCAAGTTCACAATAAAACCTCATATATTCCTTCCCAAAACTTCACAGTCCGAGAATCATATCTTATCATAACTCAAGTATACAAATCTAAAATATTTCCAAAATCACGCTTATTCCCTACAAATTTGAGGATCATATTCTACAATAACTCATGTTTTCCTTATGCCCAGTGTTTACATCCTACATGATTCCTAATTCAAGTTTAATCTTTAGTAAGTCCATCAATTCTTGTCACAACAATCATTCCCATGTTAACCTAGGTCCTTGAAAACTTGGGTTTCGATACCACCTTTGTGGCAATCCACTCAAGATAACCCCTAAGTTGGGATTGACATCAATTCAATCTTACATCATAACTTACCAGATAGTCGATAGGCCCAAAAGAAAATTTCAAAATCGACAAAGATAGCAACATGCTCAAACTTAAGCAGATTACCACAAAGGTACTATATATGCCATAAGTCATCTAGTGACATTTAATACAATATATACATGCCGCAGATCTTAAATTCAAACTTAACATATCACAACATCTCTACGTTAAAGCATAACAATCTGGTAAACCTATAAGCACATATAATCACCTAATTTATTACAAAATAGATTCTCTGGTCCAAGTTATAAGCTCATGACCTTCATTTAACCCTGTTCGGGAAGATTAAAGAAAAACAAGAAAGAGTAAGTCCAAAGGACTTAGTGAAGGAAGTACAACATGTAAATAAATAGATCTATCAAAGAAACAGTAATTCAATAGAATGTTAATTAGCATGATATTGCAAAGAAAACACAAATATTCTAGAACAAAGACATTATCAGATTCCAAGCTACTAATGGGAACTAGTTCAAAAGTTGTTACTGTTGGCTCTAATAGCCCTATCATCTCAACTAATTTAGTTTAGGAGGTTTCGTCATCAGCTCATTTAGCCTAAACATCAACCCGATCTAGACTAAGAAAACTACACTATCCTTGTTGCTCCTTGATCATAGTACAAATAGGAGCAAACTAACCTAAACATAATATGCAATTCAGATAACCAAAACATAACATGTAATAAGATTCTCCTTATTTCCATCATTTCGAACTTATTTCCACCATTCTGAAATATTTTGTCATTCCAAACATATCAGCATATCCTGAGCTCAACAATTGGAAATAACTTAATAGCTGGGATCAACTTAATAGCACATCCTGAGCATAACAGCTAGGAACAACAATTTGAAATTTATCCTCATATAGCAAAACAAGTGATAATCAAATGCCAACAGGGCAACAAATTCCCCATATATGTGTCTATTGATAAAACTAATAGCAAATTGCTAACAATGCCATACAAGCAATATACAGAATAATTCAAATATGCCGACAAGGTAAATCCAACTATTACAAAATGATTGAATTATCCCAACACAGTAGATCAAACGATATATAGAATGGATTCAAATTTGCTGACAAGGCTAAATAACTGATATACAGAAAAAATTTAGACTAGAAGATAATAGAAAAGGTAAAGGAAGTTCTTGGCTCAAGAACAAAAATAGTTAATTTTAATATAAATGAAATCAAGGAAGCAAACCCTCATAGAGGTATCGAAACAAATAACAGATAATAATCAAAGAATTCAAGCAATCCAAGAGTCTAATCATTCAAGAAATTATCACTTCCCAAAACAATAGAGTAAACAAACCCTCATATGGGTGTATAAAGTATATACTAGGTTAGTAAACCCTCACAAGGGTACACGGAATAAATAATAGATAATCACAAGGAATTCAAACAATCACAAAATTCAAATGTTTAGGGATCATTTACTTCCTAAAAACAAAAGGGTAATCAAACCTTTTCAAGGTAAACAACAAATAATAGATAGGTTTATTCAAAACAAGTACGAAATTGGTAGACCCTCACAGTGGCATACAAAATAAATACCCAAGACATTAAACCTTCATAAAAGCATACAAAATAAATACTCGAGAGGATAGAACCTTATCTTAAAACTTCGCAGAAATGATATCCACACCTTACAGTCCAGGAAACCCTGGATCCTTGTCACCTATTCCAAAAGGGTGTATTTAATATCAAAATGCTTATGTCATTTCTTAAACAATAACTAAACTATTTATATTTTAATATCGGGTGTTACTAATTACGAGGAAAATCCACCCAACCCAAGTTCTTGCCTTATTTTGGATACGGTAACTTAAGCTAGAATATTCCATTAATATTTAATCCTTGCAATGTTCCACAAAGTTAATAATAATAGTCCAACTATCATTAATATTCCAATTTTATCACTTAGGTCTCAATCACATAAAATTAGGACCTTAATCATATAATTAACTTAATTAACTAAGATTATCATATAATATTACAAATTTGGGTCCACTAGACTTATATATAAATATCCATGCAAGTCTCATTTCCTAATCCCATTTCATATTCTTCCATATCATCTCCTATCATTATATTATTTAGATTCCTCAATTACATCAATTAGCCCAATTTATGATAATTAGCTTCTAATTTACAATCTGATTCCACATATACTTACAATCAAATTCCTATATGATTATTTTGGTCTATAATCATAATTCTTGGTCCAGTCAACTTAAATTTAGCCCATATTCATTTTAGCATATGTATTCAAAATATTCAAGTCCTATTTTGGCTCCACAATTTCAACTTCTCAAATGCTTCAACTAACTCAATCGATAAATATTAATATTTTATTATCAAATTCGAGTCCATGCATTACTTATCACTGAATTGTTATACCATCATTTCACTTAATAATCATAATTTTCATCCAATTGACTTGAATTACATCAATTAGGAATCGAATTAACTAATTAATCATGATTTTACCAAATTGACCGAGTTCAAGGTCAATTCATAATCTAAAATTAGCCCAGATGAGCTTAGGTCGACAAACTGAGGATTCTATCCGAATGTCGCTAGACCGCCACCAGGTCTGTGTGCAGCTTCCACTAGTTGATATGCCTCAATGAGATGAACAATTCCTCTAACTTAATTTTTCAATCCATCGCTGATTGCCTAGTTGATTTGTTGAAAAATGTTGCAATGCCACCCATCGCCGTCATGTCGTTTTTTCTCTGATTACTTCTCCTTCGGTGGCCTAAATTTGAAATTGAAGGAACCAATGCATTCCTCCAGCTGAGTTTGTTAAAATCTATCGCTTGGACTTCAATTTTGATTGCCAAAACTGCCATGCTTGCCACCATCAGCTACTGCTCACTTTAAGCTTTGATTTTTTGGCATTCCACTACTCAGATTTAGGTGTTCTTGGTACTGGCATGTTCTCAGAGCTGAGAGGAAAAGGATGGTGGGATTACTTTCAAGTTTCATCGACACTGGAGGAAGGTTGCCGGAGGGGATGAAGGTGGGTTACATAGGGTGAATTAGAAGAAATGGGGGGTTGATTTGATATTTAAAGAGCAAATTTTTGTGATCACTGATTGAACCTCAAAACTTTCATTCAATTTATAATTGGGTCCTTTAGTTCTTTGAGTGCCTCACATTGACCCCAAAATTCTTTTTCCCAACTTCAATTAAGTCCTCAAACTAATTAGTGGACTATATTGACTCGATTGACCAAAATTAATTACAAATCGACTCCCAAAGCTTATAAATTCTAGCAATTAGGTCATCTTTATTAATTTATTTATTTTTGAACCTCAAAATTTTTGTCAAATTAATATTTTGACTTTTTAAAATTTTATTTTCTAAAATGCCAAATTTAGGGTCGTTACAAAAAATGTGTTATCTTTTTTTATTTTTCTAAAAAATAAAAATAAAGAACTAAAATAATATTAATTATAATAACCATTAGATCATTAAAGTAAAAAAAATTTCAAAATTAACTCGGTAAATATAACATACTTGCTCCTATTCAATCAATGCACTTTTGCCGTAGTAGTAGTAGTAGTAGTAGTAATTATTATTATTATTTCGAAAGTTTAAATTAATTTTTAAAAGGTAATAAGGTACCAAGTAAGTTGGACTATTCATTATTGGAATTACATGGAGATAACATCGAATTATAATTGGTCCAATACATTATTTGAATGCAGATACATATAGCAAATTAATAAAATTGGACAAGTTATTAATAAATGTAATGCTTGGCAAATTTATAGCTTACTAATTGTAGATTGGTACCTAATGTTATGAGATATACACGTAGATATTAATTTTATTAGGTATTTTAAGTAGTAGATCTTAAAATTTTTGAATTTTTTCGTTTTCAATAATAACAAATATTAGAACAGGGAGAATTTTAAAAATTGACAGTAATTTTTTCATATTTTACATTTATAAAAAATGATATGTGAAACAGTATAAAAATACATTGAATATTTTTATACATAAATTTTATGTAATTATTATCTTTGCAATTATTTTGAATTTGAATGATAATGTGGTTAAATGAATATATAGTGACTTTATTTTCAATAGTAAAGAAAAGTTTTATTTAGTTGTTAATAATTTATCTAATAGTTAGTGTCTAATTCTTAATAAAGAATATAGCTTATATGTGAATTTAAATTGAGCTATTAGTCATCTAAAAAAATATTAGAATTGCTTAGACAAACAACCACCTGCATATGTGAAATTGGATAGTTAGAATGAAGTGCACAAATTGACTAAGCTCTATGTGGATTAAAAGAGCATGAAGAGCATAGTATAGTCATATAGATATTTATTTTTCAAATGGAGGATATTGAAAATTCCCATATGAACATACTCTCTACATCAAAAAAGTTGAAAGAATAATTTTAATGGTATATTGATGAGCAGATAGGTTAATTTACACTATAAATAATACAATTATTGAAAATTTTAAAATATCCATGATGCTTGAGTTTGACATGTTAGAGCTTAGCATGGAGCATTATCTTCTTAGTATAGAAGTGAAATAGTTCATTGATGGAACTTTTATTTCTCAAAAGAAATATATACAAAAAATTTTAGACAAAGTCTAGATAACCAATTACAACTATATCAAAGTCTACCAATGGAAATGAGTCTGAAACATATAAAGGAGCCATATTAAAGAATGGTGGACAAATCTATACAAGCAAATTGTTGGAAGTTTAACATATTTGATAGCAACAAGGCATGATATAATTTATGCGGCAAGTTTCATTAGTTGATTTATGGAATCTCCATAAGAAATGCATCTTCAAAAGCGTATGTTACAAGAAATAAGCAACTTAAAATTTGCTATATTATGTAGATAGTGATTATGTTGGGCTCTTGATGACAATAGAAAAGCACCTTCAAGTATGTTTTTATGTTAGGTTTAGAGTTATTTCATGGTTTTTTCTAAAAAAAAACAATCATATGTTACATTATCAACTACAGAAGCCAAGTTTGACTACAAGTTTATATGCTTATCAAGCTATTTGGTTGAGGAATATTCTTGAAGATTTCATAGAAACAAAATGAGCCATGCTTGACTGCAACTTTATATGCTGGTCAAGCTATTTGGTTGAGGAATATTCTTGATGAACTTCATTTGAAAGAAAGATGAGTCATCCCTAATCTTTTTGGCAACAAGTACTCATTAATTAATCTTTCAAAAAATTTAGTGCTTCATGGAAGGAGTAAGCACATAGATGTGCAATATTGCTTCTTGTATGATTTCACCAAAGATGAGAAGATCATAGTCATTTATTATAGAAGCAAATCACATATTATAGATATATTTATCAAGCCTATGAAGTTAACATGGCTTTTGAAGCCGCGATACTTGCTTGGTATTTGCAAATTAAACTAGAATTTTTTTGTCAATTTAAGAGAGAATGTTGGTAGCATGGCTTTGTAATGCTTTATAAGTGTCTTTTTAGTTTTATTTTATTAATGGGTATTTTTTTGGGGGGTGGAGGGGTGGAAGTTAATTAAAAATACCTAAACCTACTTTTCATTTGGTATTCAGCCTCCACCCAAACAATTCTTATTTTCAATTCCCCATGTGAAGTTTGATTTTAGTTTTCACTCCCAATGCACCTAAAATGACAGGAATGGCCTCCTTTAATGTTCTTTATTTTTTCATTTTCTTCCTTCCTAAACCTTGATGTTCTTGCTTGTCTCCCTCACTCCTTGTCTTCTATTTTCTATTTTCCTCCCCATATGGAACATAGTATTTCTTTGCCCCCTTTTGTTCTTCATTTTCCACAATTAGCTACAGTGAGAAAGAAGGTCACTTTGTCTCCATTATTGCATGGTAAAGCATCATTGCAATCTAGTGTGAGCAATAGTTTTTTAAATTTTTTTTTAAACTTGAAAATATTGGGTAGTAGGAAGAACCTCAAATTTAATTGTTGGGGGAGTTGTATATATAATGGGAAACTTTATATCATGTCTATTTTTAAGAGCATGACTATGGTAGGACTGTATTTCCAACTAGAGAAAAAATAGTGTGAAATTTCCTCTCAATTCCACATAGTGCAATACCTTGCTCCCCATCAAAAAATATACATGACTTTGAATGTTGAAGAGGATATGTCCAACATTATTCACTTGTATTTGTGTTTAAAGATGACCTTAGTTGACATGACGGTTGTTTGAAAAAGTGAACTTAGTGGATTGGAAAGGCAAAGTATCTATACAACTAGGTAAATACTTAATATCTTCAATTTCGTACTACCTTTATTATTTAGCATACTTGCATTATCCCAATTCATACCTATCTGCATTATTAGTTATATGCTGTTATCTTATAGAATACTTTAGTACTTAGGTCTTGTGTGTTAAATACTGAATTTGTTCATTCCAATATGTGCTCTTCTACATTGAATACTGAATATTTGTGTTTTAGCTTAGGACTTCTATATTAAATACTAAATTTGCTCATTTCAATATTGAGGTCTTCTGCGTTAAATGCTGGATTCAATTATTTTAGTACTTATTTCCTTTATTTAAGTACTTAAATTGTTTATTATAGTACTTACTTCTTCTATGTGAAATACTGATATGGTTTACATAAGTATCTATTTTGTTGTTGAATATTGAAATTGCTAAGTACTTATGTACTAATCTTGCAGCACTTTATTAACAATTATTAGATATTTGACCATGTTATTTTTTTGCAATGAACACCTATTTAGGAATGAAATAGAGGAGGACATTCCCTTGACAAGTGAGTCACAATAAGATTTAGAATTACCAAAGAATTCAAATGATGCTTGTAGTCATTGTATTTATGGAGAGGGCCAAATGTTCCAGGATGCTAAAGAGTTTAGAATTAAACTTAAAAACTATGTTGTTGCTATTGGAAGGTCCTTTATATATAAGAAAAATGATTAAAAAAAGATTATAGCAATTTGTAGCAATGATAATTGCCAATGGAAAATATATGTCTCAAGGCATGAAGCAGACAAACTCTTTGGTATTTGAAAATGCAACTTGGAACATACATGTAATGAGGGTAGTCTTCAGACGAGAGAACATCCTAGAGCTAATTCTTCTTGGGTTGCTAATGTAGTGAAAGAAAAATTGAGATGAGAGCTTTATTACTAACCTATCAATGTGATGAAAGATATTCATAGAGAATTTGGCATAGAAATTCCATACTGTAGAGCATAGTTGGGTAAGGAAAAAGCTATGCATGATATTCATAGGGTAGACAAGGGATCCTTTGATAAGTTGAGATGGTATTGTAAGGCTATGAAGGAAACAAATCCTAGAAGTGTTGCAGATTATGAGATCGACCCGATGAGCCTAAAATTTCAGTGATTGTTTATCTATTTCACAGCTTGTTTGGTCAGCTTTCTCAGTGGATGCAGACCACTGATTTTCTTGGATGGCACTCACATTAAGAATAAGTGCAAAGGATGCTCACTTAGTGCTATCACCAAGGATCCTAACGATGATCTCTTCACATTAGCATATGCAGTTGTTGATGCCGAAGATGATACTAATTGGAAGTGATTTTGCTTGAAGTTGAGGAGCATTTTATATTCTCACCATAGCATAGGGTTCAAAAGGTTCACTTTTTTCTCTAACCAACATATTAGGCTTCTTAGAACCATCCCCATAGTATTTCCTAGTAGCCGTCATGCATACTGTTTGAGATATTTAGCGGACAACTTCAAAAGGCAAGTAAGATTTTATTGTATTTTATTGAAATCTATGTCCTAGTCTTAATTAATGTCCAAGTAATAGTTCAAGAAATGTAATGATCATATAATTTTAATTTCAAGTAATGGAAAAATACCCCATCCACAATAAGAAACATTGGGCATCTATTTTTATGAAATTTTTATATGCTTCCACAAGGCAAGAATATACTCAGCATGTAAACAGCATAGTGGAGTCCATGCCTCTTGTTAGAGACTTCATCATGTAGTCAATGCCCCAATGTTAGGCAAATTCTTTATTTGTTGGTGATTGATGGGGAGTAATAAACAACAATTAGGTGGAATGTTGGAATGATTGGGTTAAATTAGCATGAGTTGTGCCCATTGTAGCCATGGTGGATCATATATACAAACAAATCATGGTCATGATGCATGATCGATGAGAAGAAAGTAATAAACTTACTGGAGTATTATGCTCGAAATAGGAGAAGAAACTAGCAGTAAATTATATGGCCTCTCTTACACTAAAAGTCGAGAAATCTAGTGGTTGGAACTTTGAGCTCAGTGATCATGCCAAATCCTATGTTGTACATTTATAGAGATGGAGTTGTTCATGTCGGGAATGGCAAGTTAATAGAATGCCTTGCAAGCATATTTGTGCATGTATTGAGTCTAATTCACTCTCGATGTATGACTTTACTAATTAATATTATCAAGTTGAGTTGCATCAACAAGTATACAAACTTGTACTTAACCTTATACTTATTTTTTGTTTGAACACATTCGAAGTAGAAAAAGAAACAACCATTTATGCACCTGATGTGAGACCTCAATTAGGTCGTGGGAGGACATAGAGATTTCCATCTCAAATTGATGTTTGAGCAGTTAGGTGTAGGCGGTGTGGTAGAAGTGAGCAGAACCATCGTACATGCAAAAAAGCTATGACTAACTAGATTAGCTTAACCTTGCTAATGTATTTGCTTACCATTATATTGCAAATGTATGCTTGATAGAGTTGTTCATTGGATCAACTTGATCCTGATGAACTAAACTGAACCAATCTAATTGGTTCGATAGGTTCGAGTAATTGGGTTTGATTGGTCAAATATGATCAAACTTGATTACATTTTGTTCTGTTCTTGGATTTCATATTCATCAACCCGACCTAACCTGACCA
>JACGDI010005585.1:147184-210612 GCA_014898725.1 Jacaranda copaia
GATGTAACCGCTCCCACCAACTCTGACAACTCTGCCAACAACTTTGACAGAGGCACGCTCCTACTGCTGGCACTACACAGGAAAATAGGAGATCGTGCCATGTGGCCCAGCCCCGAGATCTGGGCATAAATGACTATCATACCCCGGCTATGAGAAAAGCCCAAGTGTACCTGACAAGGGCACTTGGGTAAATTAATGCCTTTATCATATTATAAATCAGGCCAACACCACCACGCTCAAGGTATTGCAAATTTACTGTTTTACTATATACTCTCAATACACCCTCCATCTCACCGGAAACCTAACTTGAGCGTCGGAGAGCCTTAGCCGGGGCAACTTTGGCTAGTTCACGTTTGTTCTTGTTGCAGATCTCAAACCCAATATCATCTCAATCCACCGGACTTCCGGACCATCAAGCTCTTTGCAGCATCAATGGGGATACAATCAAGGTAAGAAAGATTACATGATGCTCAAAGACTAATGATAGTTGCTAATTTTTGCTCTTTGAAGGACATATTAGATCTAGTCTATTTAGACTATTAAGTAATAATACTAGTTGACTTTTTGATGGAATGGTTGGTATTGCATATAGTGTAATATATTGTGTTATTTTTTGTTAACAATGATATTGTATATCCTAAGAAAAGTACCTAATTTAGGTATAAGTTTACTTCAAAACTGCATTTATGTACTAAAACTGCTATATTTATATACTTATAATCAGGGGGTTCTATAGTTGATTTTCCAAAAAATGAGTTTAAACTCAATTCAAGCTGTGGGGCAATGACGTGTTGAGATGTTTGGTATTGCATGTAATGTAATATGTCACAATTGTTAGATACTATACCAAATCTATCAGGTACCTTTAATACAGATAAAAATACCATTTTCTGTTAACAATAATACTAGACTTCCCAAGAAAAGTATCTAGTTTAGGCATAAGTGTACTTAAGAACTGCATTTATGTATTGAAACTGCAATAGTTATGTACTTATAATTAGGGATTTTGTACTAGATTTTCCAAAGAACGAGTTTAACCTTAATCCCAGTTGTGGAGCAACGTATGAGTGCAATCATGTGTTGGGATGGTAGGAGAACACAAAGACCCATATCCTATTACTTGTGGTGTCATACCTACTAGTATAAAGTATTGACGCATGAGGCAAATGAATTAGAACGACAGCCCTCTCCTACACCACCAAAGTTATCAGTATTAAATGAGTCCTAGGTGCAATACTTCATGGTATTATGATTATTCAATGCCTAGATTAGGCCGAACGGAGAATGAACCCTCATGTCCTCAGAATGATACTGAGAATCCAAAAAATAGTACCCAATTTTGGTACTTATGTACTTCAGAATGGGGTTTATGCATTAACTTTGACTATATTGTGTACTTCTATTAAGGGGTTACATATTTAACTTGCCTAAAGCCAATTTAAACTTAAATTCAATGAATGAAACTACGCATTGGTGATCCTATAACATCATATGCATAATATGTTGAATAAATGGTCATCAACACACACATTAAAATGGAGGAGAATCGTTCGTACTAGTATGAAGCCCCTAGAATGAGGCAAATGCATCACTCTGACACCCCTCTCATCCACCATTGAACATATCATCACCAAATGAGTCTTAGGTGCAATAGTTAGTGTCCTCGTGAACATGTAAAGGCCAGATTATGTTGAATGGAGAATGATCCCCTATGTGCGCATAATAATACTGAAAATGTAGAAAAAAGTACCCAGTTACGACCCATATGTACTTGAAGAGAGGGTTTATGTACTTAGTTTGCACATGTTGTGTACTTGTGGTAGGGGATTATATATACTTGCTTTTCCAAAGGTTGATTTTGGCCTCAATCGATGTATGGAACAACACATTGGTGACCCCATAACCTTAAATGCATGATTTTTTGAATTTGTGGTCATCATAGTACGGTTTGAATGCTTAGGAACACAAAGATCCACATCTCGCCACTTGTGTCATTCTTTCTACTATAAAGCCCTTACATAAGAGGCAAATTTATCAAAACAGCATAACCCCCGTATCAACGAACTTATAATCACCAAATAAGTCCTTATGATCATACTTCATTCCTTGATGATTGTGAAATGGGCACATTAGGCCGAATAGAGAATGTTCCCTCATGCGTTGACCATGATACTAAAAATGTGTTAAAAATTACCCAGTTCCAGAACATATGTACTTGGGGATAGGGTTTATGTACTTAGTTTGTAAATGTTGTGTACTTATGGTAGGGGATTATGTACTTACTTTTCCAAATTCCTATTTTGACCTCAATCGACACATGGAACAACAAATTGGTGACCCCGTGACCTTAAATGCATGATTTTTTTGAATATATGGTTGTGATAGTATATGTTTGAATGCTTGGGGACAAAAAGACCTATATTCCACCACTTGAGATGTCATTCCTACTAATATAAAGCATTGACGCATAAGGCAAATGCATCACTCCGACACCTCTCTCTTCCACCACCAAACATATCATCACCAAATGAGTTCAGATAATCATACTTCATGGTTTGATGATTGTGAAATACCCAGATTAGGCTGAATAGAGAATGTGCCCTCATATGTTGAGAATGATACCAAAAATCTGGAAAAATGTACCTATTTAGGGCACTTATGTACTTAGGACCAGAGTTTATGTACTTAGTTTGTTCATATTATGTACTTATGGTAAGGAATTTTGTACTCATATTTTGTCTTTTTTTTAATGAACTCTACTTGTGTACTAACATATTTTTATACTAACAATCACACATCTTTTAGGGTTTTTTTTTAAAGTATTAACATATCAAACCACATCGTTCTTATCCATACTACGACTCATACCAATAATCACTTCATCTTTGGTCAAGTATACTACAAATACAAAGAGAAATACTATATTACTGTAGACTAGTATTGAGATTATCTATGAGAATACAGTAAGCCATGCTCATATCCTAGGATCGTGGCAGCTATATGTGCCTGGTATGCATCAATGGAACATAAGTCTGCATAGTCCTAAAAATCTTTTTGGTTGTTTGCTTAACATTTAGCCTAAAGATAGCAATAAACTCTGTAGTCCACTTCGCTAACTTGTTAGCGGCAACAGCCATATTGGAGGTCCCCTTTTCCAACATCATACCCTAATGAATACCTTAGGTGTCATGTTGTAAACTTACTTGTGCAACATAATAATAACATCATTTATTATATGTTATGTACTTATTTACATGAATAATTTTAAAAGACAAGGAACTTATATAAACTCGTGCTATCACTTTTGACATAAGGGACCAAGCAGAGTTCATTTGTGAAAACTTCATTTTGGTTGCATCAAAAATCAATAGGAACTAATGTAACTTATACACAATTGGAAAGATAACAAATCAGCACGTGGTTAGGACATCCATATTCAGCTGCTCAAGCATCTTTTGTGAACTAACATTAATTTCCTCAAAAGTCAATAAATATTGTTGTGGATTTATTATACGTTTCTTGTTCATCGTCTCCAATTTATTCAATAGTGCAGTCTACAAATTGTAGTGGTATTAGTAGTTATTTTATCATGCACAGTCCTGAATACTTTAAAAATTATTTACCTGAATAATGGTAGACATACACCACATTCCATGTCCAGAAGATGTATTAGAAGAGTTGCTGTAGAGCATCTTCAAGTAGCAATTAATCATATCACCTCTCAACTCCTTTCCAAATAACAAATCGCACAAAACATCTCCTCTTATAAAGTGATCAGGTTCGTCCCAAACAATGACACTGCAAAACAAGTCAACATTGTTAGTTAAGAGAACCTTAAAATTCTTAATATCTATTCACACAAGTATAAGGTAATTATTACTCCAAATTGGGTTGACACAAAAATAAATCAATAATGTTTTGTTGTTTGTTTGGAATGTCATTGCACCCTCTAACAATAGCACCCTATGGGATATATATTATTTGCATTAAAATAAAAATAGGATGTAGTATTCTTTCTTAGTAATTTCAGCATTCAAAAACCAATTTACAGTACTCTTTGGTCACATCTCTAGTACTTTTACAAAGAAATCAAGTACTAAACATCAAACACAACAACATTGAAACTCACTTATTCAATATCAGTCTTCCCTTTTTTAGTATGTTGAGCTACTTCTTCAGCATCATCAGTGTTAGTTGTACTTTGGCTTACCTCTACAATATTTTTCTTCGAGGCCTTGCTACCTCTACCACAGCCTCTATGAGTGCCAACTTTGGTTCGCTTTGGTGGTATGGAGTGGGGTGGTGTAATAAAATCTTCATTTTTTCTCCTTTTCTTCCGATCATCTCATATTCTTACACCTTGAATAATAGAAAAGGTATGATCATGCTTCTTCTTGCTTGTTTCTTCGTGTGGAATATCACTCCCTTTTCCTTATCCCCCTCAACATCAGCAACAAATTACCACCATCACCATCATATCTGTTATGACTATTGTCACTACCATCTAAAGTCTCAAACTCATCAATAATAGACTCAATGTGTGGTTTGTCATAACTGTCTTGAACACTAGTAGCAACAACGCTGTCTTTTTTTTCATTTTTCTCATCTTCATTCTCCTTCTCCTCTTTAACTGTCCTCTCTTCATTGCCCACATGTACTTTCCTCTTCAAAATTTCAATTATGTGCTTTAGTAGTTCCACTTCATCACTTTTCTGCCTCAACTAAGCTTCCAAACTTAAAACAACATATAGGAACTTATACGAAGTGCACAAAATTATTAATGTAATAACAAAGTAAACTTCAAGTAGTAAACATGTGCATCTAAATAATTACCTACGGTGCAGCGACGAGTTTCTCTTTCTTAGGAAAGGGATAGATAGACACAATCTATTACAATAGGAATTTACACATTTCTTTCAAACATCAAACTCATATGGAATCATTCTAAACATAAAAAATAAACTCTTACCTTTTCCCTTTTTAATTTGCTTAAAAGCTTTCTCAACATCAACCACATTCTTGGGGATTTTGTTGCCAACCCACCGAAAGAATTGTGGGCATGCATGCAAGTATTTTATTTCCCCAAAGAAAGAATGTGCTCATGTAGCCATCTCTGTCATTCATAAAGCAAAAAATTATATTAACTTATCATAAATGACAACAATTTTATAATTTAAAGCCTCAAAGACACTCACCACAAGACCAACTGTGCAACCATCAAAATATTTTTTCCTTTGCACCTTCTCTATATCACCTCCCATGTGATTTCTCAATTCTTGAAGTATAAAATTGTATGCAGCCTTACCCCATGCATACAATCTGATAGAAGATAAATCATCAATGTAAGGGATGACAAAACAAGGTGTGCAACAGTTGCTCATTGGAAACAAAATATAATTAAAAACAAAAAGTATAAACAACCAACAAAATCTTCAATTTCTTCATTACTATGTTTAATTCAAATTTTGTTTCAAAAACAAGCGATCAACAATGTCTAAGTTCATCTTCAGATCAACATTAACAAGTTTCCCCACATAGGACAACCCTAACACTAAACAAAACTCTCTACCCTGTAAAGGAATTTCAACGACTTCACCAAAGACAAATGAAGTTGTTTGTACATTGAATTGTCCAATGATTGCTTGTGTTCTATTGAAATTATAATAGTTCAATTGTGGCATATTTTCAAATATATGGAATGGGGTTTGTTTAATGGCATGTTTGTGTCAGAACCCAATTTTGGGTTCCAACTCCTTCATTGCAGTATAAAAATATCTCAGGGAGCAATGATTGTATACTTCTGATTCCATTGCTGCAAATACAGAAATCATGTAAATAAATACATTAAACATCTCCATATATACTTACATTTAAGATTGTCATACTTAAAATGTAAACTCAAATACTAAAAAAGAGTACTTTTGTACCAAATATACATGGAGACAATACTAAATAAATTAATGCTAATGTTTTTCTTCATGAACAATAGCAAATGGCTAAAAATGATGTAAACCTTTCAAAATTGAAACTATATTTTGAATACAAACCCTATAATTCAGCTATTGAGCTGCCAACATACCTTATATTAATTGTATTGTGAACCAACTCAATCATTACAAAATTGAGCTATTGTTTAACTCAAAACAATGTTCCTAACAATTAAAATAGAAAATTTAAGTACAAATTAGACTAAATCAGGTTTCAACAATAAAATATTGGGGTTTATGAATACTATGATTTTAGTACACAAAATACTACCTAAAGTGCAAAAAAAATGAACTCGAATATGTTTTCATCTCAAATGTGTATACAAACACAAGTTTCAGGTATATTTCACTAATATATCACAAATGTACTTATAGACCCTACATTTTACTCGAAAAATAGCATATATAATTTGAGAGAAGTGTGCAAAATGAAACAAAGTCAATGGAAGAAGAGAAGAAGATAAAAACCCAAATAGGAATGCTTCAAACACTGGGCAAGAGTCTTTAGAAGGTAGTCTACAGTGAACGGGTGCTTCAGTCAAAGAAAGAAATTGGAGGGAATGGAGAAGAAGAATTGATTGACGGTTTAAATAAAAGAAAAGGAAAAGGAAATGAGTTAGAAGTGTGGGCGCGACTTCTAGTGAGGGGGTGTGATTTCCAATAAGAAGAGATGGCTGCCCATTCTTGGTAGTTTTGTGTTCAAGTAAAGGTCAATCTGGTAATTTTATAGGTGTTGGGGAGTGATTGCTAAATTAAAAGTGAGAATGGGGAGTGAAGCCTAAATTTTTTTATGTGGGGACTGAATCCTGATGTAATGTGGGTTTGGGGATTTTTGCCCAATTAATCATTTTTTTTTTGTTTCTATTATCTAGAAACATTTTAGTTTCATGTTCTTTAGTTTTAGTTATTAATAATACATCATTTTACTTTATGGTCAAATATTTTATTTATTGTATTTGAGTCGATCCTTAATTTTAAGAATCATGGGTATATTTTGTTATTCATTTTTTTGTATTTAAAAGGTCTAATGTAACTAGATCAACATGTATAAAAATTAAATATTCAGTTTGCAATTAATGTCTCTTTCTCTTAATTTTCTTCATTGTTTTTATTAGTAAGATTGGAACAAATAATTAACCATAATATTTCTATGATTAAAAATAAATCCTCATTATTCCATAAAACTTTACATGGCATAAAATTATTAAAATAACAACATCATCATATTTTTCACTCCAAATATGCTGGTTAAACTCAATTAGTATAAAAATAAGTTTATTTTCACTACAAGAAAAATATACTTTTCGCTACAATATATTTTACTTCACTAAAATAATGTAGTAAAAAATGATTATTTTCTATGATTTTTCTATTGTAGTATAAAATTTAAATATAGGGTAAAACTCATATTAAATACTGCACTTCATCTCATTATAGTAAAATATATATTTATTTACTACAATTTTTATGTGCGGTGTATAATATGTAACATTTACTATACTTTTACATAAGCCATGGTAAAAAGATGATAATTTACCATCCTTTTTCATTAGTAAAGTAAAAACAACAAAACTTAAGAAGTTTGGTAGCAAACATTAAGATGTTAAATAAAAAATTTTCACTAAAAAAGAAGGTAAAATATATTGAAAGCTATGTTTAATCAATAATATTAAAGGTAAAAAAAAATTCTTTCAATTTTTATTATTAAAAAATTATTTAATTGATTGATTGAATTCTAAATTAACAAATAAAAATCTCCAAAAAATTCTTAATTATTCATGATTTTAATTAATACAATTAGAGGTAAAATAAAAATTTTACTGTAATTATTATTTAAAAAAATATTTAATTAATTAATCAAATACTTAATTTAGCTAGTTGATGAAGTCCCTTAAAATAGTAGAAAAACCCAAGTTCGGAGGTAAAATAAAAATTTGTCTCCAATTATTTTTACTATCTAAACATTGATTAGTTAATTAATTAAATACATTTAAATTAGCTAATTAGCAATAAAGTAACCATTGATCTAGTGGCATTGTCTTCACATGCATGGTGATTAACTACTATATACTACACTTTTTTAATTGTAGTGAAATATTGAGGTATATTTGATAAATTTTTTACCACGTATTAAATTTGTAGTAATTGAAGATAATTTTGTAGCAAATGACAATTACCACAGTTGAAAAAGTGTGGCTACGTTTTTACTTTGCTTGCAACGTCTACGGCTACAAAAGTGTAGCACAAGCATAATAATAATTTTTTACTATACTTAATTACTATTTACTATACATATTTTCTATCATTCTAACAAAATTATTATATTTTCCACTTTAAATGGGATAATAAAAATCTTATTAATTTCTAAGCAATTTTATATTTAATGTAAAACGTCGCTACATTACACATTAAATAAGATAATAAAAATCTTTTTAATTCTTAAGCAATTTGGTTATTGATAATAAAAATTATTAAATTTTCCACATTCAAAGAGATAACAAAAATCTTGTTAATTCTATTCCATGAAAATGTAATTCTTAAAGTATGTTAATTTATAGCGCTCCATTCGGGAGGTGCTTGCTTTCGACTGAGAGGCTACTCCAATCTATTCCACAATATTTAATTCCAAAATGCACTTCTAAATTCAATTTCGATTCATAAGTTGCACAGCAACCCAAAATTTAACAACTCAAGTGATAGCAGCTCAGCATTGACCTAAAAGATCATTCCAAAGTGCGAAAGCAATATAATTTCAAATTCCAATTAAACTCTACAAGGAGTACAACATATATTCTCATTCTAAAGTCTCATAAATAACAACATATCTTAACTTAAAGTAACACCACAAACCAACATTATATACATGCCAAAAGTCTTTTAGCTAAATTTAGTCCTGTCCACAATCTCAGTCCCTATAGTTTTGATCAGATGATATCCAAATACCTATCATAAGACAATTCTTCTGGCCAAGCCATCAGCCCTCATTCTTCACTTATTTATACATGTCTGAGAACATTTAAGAAATACATGAGAGGGTGAGTCATAAGGACTCAATGAGGAATAAGGTAAAGCTATGTACGTTCTTTCAAGAATCAGGGATTCAACAACAGTAAATCACCAGCAATTTAGCATAAGAAGAATAAAGTTATGCCAAAAATAGAACAATAAAAGGGGGTTAAACTACAAGCAAATTTTAGGTCGGAAGCTGTAACCATCGGCATAACGACCTAATCGACTAAACTATTTTACATCGAGAGGTATCGCCATTGATCAACTTAATCGATCTTGCTCGGGAGGTTGAGGGACATCCCAACCAATTATGGTTGGGAGGTATTGATGTCGACCAGGTTAATTGTTTTACTACAAGAGGCTTTTTTGTTGACTCGTTTGCCTGGTACATCAGCCCGATCTAGACTGAGAAATCACTCCAACCTTATTACTCCTTGAACAGATTACAGTTTCAATAATAGCAAACCCAATCACCTAATTAAGGTAATAATCACATACAACATGCATATCAATGTATCTTTCTGCCTCCATAATAGTATAGTAACAATTTAATTCAGTATAGTAAACAATCAATTCAATAGCTCGAGCATAACAACTCGACAATAGTAATAGCTCAAGCATAATAGCTTGGTAATAATAGTAGCTCAAGCATAACAGCTTGGCAAGGCACTTAGCCCAATAATTTTTCTATACACATATCTTTTAGTTCGATCAATCAATCAATCAATCAACTGCCAACATGGTAGAATATCGAGTTTCACAATACGGTTTCAATAAAGCCATCATGGTAAACAATAACAGACAAAACAATGTAGCTAACAATAATATACGATACAGTTCAATCGGTACGATAACTTATGAGACACTGAAACATTCATAGTACTAGAACAAGAACAAACAGTTGATTCAAAATGGTTTTGGTACACGATTTGACAATGGTACATTTCACAAGTTCAACGATTAGTAGTATTCAATGAATGATAATCAAGTCAATAAAACCTCATAGGGTTCAGAAAGCAACAATAAATGGTAACGATAGTTGAGGCAATAGAACCTTACAGGGTTCAAAAAGCAGCAATAGATGATAATTAGATCAGATATCAAGCAATAGAACCTCACAAGGTTCAAAAAGCATCAATAAATGATAATCAGATCAAATGTCAAGCAATAAAACTCACAGGGTTTGGCAGTTAACTGATAATAGTAACAATAGTAAAGATAAATATCATATCAATGGAACTGTATAGGGTTCGATTACAATAACATTGCTTTACTCAAATAAGTACCAAATCGGTGGATCCTCACAAGGCAAGCACAAATAGCTAAGAGGTTAAGATCCTCACAAGATTCAATAATTATTATTGAACAGAATGCTATAATCCAATCAAGTACCAAAGCAGTAGATCTTACAGGGATCAACAATTAATGAATAGCTATAATCAAAACAATAACCCAAAGTAGAAGACCTTCACCTTAATAATGTTGGTGATGAAATCAGACTCTATTGATCCTCAAGGCCCAATCCTCCATCACCTATTTAAAAGAGTAACTTTCCATCAAAATTCTTGTTCAACCTTAACGATCACTAACATTCATAATCGTACTAATAATAGTCTAATCTGAGTAATTATTCGACTAATACGTTGGTTAGGGTTTGTTTCAATATTACTGCCTTAAACATGCTATTTACATCGGGTAGGTAAACGTTTATGGAGTTCATTTATCCTGCTAAAATAATACAATGAAATTCTTAATTTATATGTAAATAATTCTATAATGATAGTCGATATTGACTATAGCAATCCAATTATCGATAAAATTCAAGTTTTCATTGCTTAAGTCTTGGTTACATAAAATTAGGATTTTCTTTACCTAGTTAGCTATATAACCAATAGTTTACATGAAATAATATCATTTTGGATTCACTAGGCTTACTTAATTGATCAAGTGTGTTTTATTCTTATGCATGGGTGATCTAATTGACCGTTTCTATCATTATTTTCAATAATACAAGGTTTTACGATGATAGAAATGTGCATACATATACATGCAACTACACACACAAACAACTCTATTCTTTTGCCAATTTTTCACTATCAAGGTAGAATTTCAATGATTAGAACTCATGCATGCGATCATCGCAACAAGACAAAGATTATGCCGCATCGCCACTGCCGCCATCCATTACTGCCAAAAAGGTTCACCGTCACTACTAGAAAATGCTCATTAACTCAACTAAACAAACCCCTCAAACAATTTTTGATTTTGACGTCATTTGTTCGGTTAATTGGCCGAAAAATCAAAATCCCACCCCTAATGCCGCCGCTTGATTTTCTTTTGATTACTTCGCCGTCGATGGTCCGTTTTGGACATTCAAGCTACCGTTGTGATCCTTGATTCAAGCCCAACAAAATTCAGTAGTTAAACTCAGGCTTCCATCGTTGAAACAGAGAAACCCATCACCACCGTCACACCTATAACTTTTGAGTTGAATTTTTGGCCACTACACCAGTTAGTTCTACAAGATATTGGTATATTTGAGTTCCTTGAGCTGAGAGGAGCAAAATGTTATATAATATGTTAGGTTTTGTCATTTGCCGAAAAAAAAAAAAGTGGTTGGAGGAGGAAGACACAGCGGTGTTGGTGAAGAAGAAAATGAAAATGGGACTAAATTGAAATTTTGGTATTTGTAGAATATTTGCAGATTGACCCCCAAAAGTTTTGAACTACCTTCAATTGAGTTCAAAGGTTTTGATTAGGTTCAATTTGGCCACTAAATCATATCAATCCTCACATTAGATCCATTAACTAATAAAAATTAAGCATTGACCCTTCCTAATTTAAATAATGGTACGATTAAGTCTTTTATATTTATGTTTTAATCCACAAAACTTTCAAAAATTATACAAAAATTAAATAAATTTTTAGAAAATAATATTTAGATAAAATATCAAAATAATGCATTTTTAGGGGTGTTACATAATTACTCATGAAATGAGCATTTGCAACTCATACTTACGTGATTGATGAATGGGTTATATGATCAAATTTCAAATTAAAGAAATATATAGTCTCTAAAAATTTTTGAGGTGTATTTTAGAAATAGTTGCATACAAATTCTGTGTGATATTCTGTTGATTCTTATAGAAAAAGAAGTAAAGATTGATTAATTAAATTTTAGGAAATCTCAAGATTTCAATCTTGTTTTCCACTCAGTTAATGCAACATTTTCATTTCCATTTCTATTTCTTTATTAGAGTGGGTTAATATATAAAACTGATTAGATGTAATTTCAATTTTTTTGCACCTAATTCTCTTCGAAACATTTATAAATTTGTAGAAAAATGAAAAAAATTCTTCAGATTTATTATTAGATTCATATATAATTTAGCTCTTAATATAAAGTTCTATCACAATACCAACGATCAATTAAAATATCTAAGGTGAACTTCTCAATTACGTACATAGACGTAATATTTTATCCTCTCAAATTATAAAACTATGTACTTTGTTCTATTAAATGAAAAAATATTATTTATTAATTAATTTCATCCAACATTTTTGAGAAATTAAATATTACACTTTAAAATTTTTGTTCGAACTTATTAACATAAAATAACTAATTTAAATTAGGTTAATTATAAATTATCATAGCTGAATTTTATAATTATATTACTACTTAGAAATATATTTAATTAATTAGTTTTATATCGTAAATAATCACTAGATATAATAATTCTAAAATTAGTTTGAATTAAATTACTATTTTGAAAATAAGAAATGTATAAAAAGAATATTTTAATACTATATTCGGTACAGGAATTTCAGTAACAAAATGAATAGTATATAAAAAAAAAACATTATATTGACAAAGAATTGCACGCACACAATTGAGGAGGTATGAAACATGGAGCTCACTTAGATGCTTCTTTTGAATGACTGAAAGAATTAATTCAACGATGTGACTATTAGATTTATCTCATCAAAATTTTAATGACATCTAATACTATCTGAATTCAAGAGGCTCGAAAAGATCAACATCAAATCACCATCCATCCGATCAATGATAACTCCGTGGAGTATTTAGGAACAATAAGTACTGCACTACTACTAACAATAATTACAAAACTAATTGTAGAATTAGGAGCTTATATTTGCAAAATATTAAATTGTAGTTATATTAATATTTTTCTTCAAATCTAACGACTCACATTGATGGATTCAGTCTATTTTACGAGTTGATAATTTATAATTTCTTACAATCTATCATCATTTTATTAGTCATTGCAATTCAAAGATATAAAAAAATTATAAAGTTTATTCTTTCTTATAATCTAAATATACGAAAAAAGAAAGTGATAAATGAGAGGAAGACAAGACAAATTGGTATTGTAAACTAAAATTTTAAATTATCATGGCTCGTAAAATTTATTTTTTTTAAATACTGACAAAATTATGGTAAAAAATATACACACACGCATAACTTCATTATTTGTGTGATATTTATGTACCCACGAAGCTTGAATTTTTGTGTATATTTCAATTATCGATCGCTGCGTAATCAAAGACAACAGATTTTACTATTTACAAAACTATAAAAAAATTTAAAAATTTAAGACAAATAATATTTGAATGGGTCTGATCTCATAAAAAATAATACAACAAATACGAATTCTTAACTGCAAGAAAGTGCCGAGCATTAATTTTTAATCCTTGTAAATTTTAATAATTCCACTTTTCCGTTTTTCGCTCTCTTTTGTCTTTTACCCCAATATAAAAATCACAATCATCCGTATATTCTTTCTGATTTATGTATTTATTTATTTAAAGTGGGATGGATTAAAAAAAAGGCAAAATACTTTTCCACCCATCCTGTCTCCGTCCACAAATCAAGCCCGCTGCCCAGTCCCACACACCAACCGGTGGCACTCTTTGTATTTTACTCAAAAACTCAGACCGATGTTATCCCCTGTTATTACTATCACAAAAATCACCCATTTCTGATTTATATGTACATTTGAATTTATTTGTCAAGCCTCAACCGACCCCAAGCCATATATTTTAAATGCAGCCAAGTATTGTCCCTTACACACAGCCGAAAATATGAAATTGATCAAAATGCAAGGGTAATTTTGTAATCATTTCTCTCCTTTTTTAGGGACTAGGGGTCCAATAAATACGTACTTCAAGAATTAAATACGAGATCTGATTCGAAAGCAAATTGGGATTTAACCGATCAAATTTAACTTCATGTTCTAAGATAACAACTTCTGTATTGAAAAAAGTTCGTTGACAGGTAAAAATATCTTTTATCTTGTTCTGATATTGATCAGGTGGCATAACACATGCACATTGATCATAAAAATAATAAATCTATATCTGTCGATTAACTATTGTAATTAAGTTGAAAAATGAATAGTATATGTTCGCTTTTTCCACTAATTTTTATTAAATACAAAATATTGAGGAAAGAAATAATTCGTTACAAATGCGTTTGGAATCTAAGTTATCGGAGCTCTAATGCTATAAAACTTAAAAGAGATGGGCTTGATATGAGTTGGTAGCGCAAGATCAATTCCAACTATGTCATTCAAAAGATACAGATGGTTTCCTCAGTTAGAGCGTTCTCTGCATCAGCACATGAAAATTTCTCAAAATATAATTTTTTGATTTGATTTAATATTTTTTAAAAAAAAATATTTTCAGAAAAAAACAACAAGTACGACTTAAATAATAATAATAGTAACAATAATGCATGCAAATGTACACTGAACATAAACCAGGGAATGCGGGGGAGCAAACAGGGCCTTGCATCAATTGTCAAAAGGGAACACGGCACTGTGTATCCTTTATTTATGATGTGGATTAAATAAAAACCTTTAGAAAGCATTATTTTTGAATTTGCACCCCTTCTTTTAGAGTGACTTCCAAATACCAAAACAAAGTTTGAAACAAGCAATTATTTTCCTGTCTTCTGCAATTAAAGATTTTTATAATAATACTTAGGCTAAAAAGTCTAATAAACAACTCACTGTTATAATTCGCACAATCAGATTCCCCCTCCTCTTCCAATCATTCTCCAGTGCGTGCGCCCTTTGGACCATTTTTGCTTTGTGCGCTTTTCTCTCTCTCTCTCTCTCTCTCTCTCTCTCTCTAGACAAGATGAAACACTCACTGGTGTACCGGCGGGAGAGAAGGAAGTGAAGAAGTAGAAGAAAACAATTCCTCTGCTTCTACGAAACTGTTTCTTTGAATGTTCATTTCTTTGTTCTTGTGTTTCTTGTGAATTCATTTCTTACTCTATTTAACCTCTCTTTTCCACCAAGCCTTAGATTTTTCTGCTCTCTCTCTCTCTCTCTCTCTCTCTCTCTCTCACACACACACACACACACACACATCTGCTTTTTTGGCAGTTATCAGTCTTCTTCATCTTGCTCTTGACGTGCTCTCTTTCTTCTTTCTCTCTCTATTGCTCTATGTCGTTTATGGGAATTCTTTGCTGTTATTTCCACCGATTGAGGTGGGTTTTGTTTGTATTAATTTTTTTTGGTGTTTTCTTGTGTTTAAGGTATGGTTTCGTGTTGAAAAATTATAATTGACATGATTTTTACGGTAAAGTTGCGATCTTTATGTGGTATGCAGTACTAAAGTTGTGATTTTTTTCTTGAATTTTGTTGGGTTTTTGCATGGGATGGAGTCGGAAGTCTTCAATTTCGTGTGGGTTACATGAACTCTTGATTTTTGTGATTTGGGCAATCTAACATTTTTAGTGGTTTATCTGCTTCGGGCATGTTTGACCAAAAGCAAATTGTACTAAAATGAATTGATTTTTATGTAATGTTATAATTGCTGAAAGTTGATTTATGAACTGAGCTCTCAAGTTGATTCAGCGGCTTAGAATTTTTTGCTAGAATATTCTTATTACTATATAATGTTTTTCTTGTGTGTAATCTCATAAACCAAAGCTAAATTTTCTTTCTCTGTAATACCTTTTCTTTTATTTAATTAAGTTTGTAATTGTTTAGTCCATTAGTTTCCCTTCATTTGTTTATATGATGCATGTGGGCCGTTATTGTCTCAGCATGGCGTGGAAGTAGGTAACCAAGTTTGCTTTCCATGCACATGTTGCTTTATGTCTCTGCGTGTTTATTGAGCTTGTTTCTAAAAATGATTTCCTTTTTCCTTGTATTTATTAGATTTGCCTGGCAAATTAATATTTTTTCTAAATTTGGTTAAGAAATTTTTTGTTTCTTGCTTATCTTTCATGCATTTTCTTGGTCGGATTGCCTGGATTAATTATTTTTTCTGATTTTGGCACAGTTTTCTAGTTCTGGTTAAGTAGGTTTTCTGCTTTTTTGTGCTATATCGATGCTACTTAAGCAATTTTTCCCTTCTAAATTATAAAAATTTGAACATTGTTTTTGTTTTTGGACTTGCGAACTTAGAGCTATTATGATACTTCATTTCTGATAAGCTGTTTTTGCAGGAACTGATTTCAATGGAGCAGCCGTTGGAAAATTCTGTTGCTGGTTAGTATAAAGAGCTGCTTTTCCCCTCATTAACTAGTTACCTTCTATTTCATATATTGCAGCACATTTTATTTGAATTTTGAGGTATACATACGCTATCCTGAATCTCCATTATTTCAAATCTGTGCCTGTAGGTCCTTCTAAAATTTCATATGCAAACATTCCAGAGAAAGAAAAAAGTGCAAGGGGACTGCCTAGCAGAACTGGTGCTTATCATGCATCCAGTGATGCTAGCTTGTTTTCTACCTCTTTGCCCGTCCTTCCTCATGTGAAATGTGAGAATGAGCAATTGAGCTGCTACCTAAAATTATTTTTATTTTCTGTTGCTCTGAAATGATCTATTAGCTTGCTTCTTTAATTTGCAGTTAATTTCAGTGAATCTGAACAAATTGATCAATCACTTGATGATGGCTTCCCTGGCCTTAGTAAGGTTCACCTAGACGATGATGTTAAGGATCCATTTGAAGATATTGAACCAAATAACATAGGAAGCTTTCTTCCTGGTGATGAAGATGAACTTTTAGCTGGTCTTATGGATGACTTTGATCTCAGTGGGTTGCCAACTCAACTTGAGGACTTGGATGATGATTTCTTTGGAAGTGGAGGGGGACTGGAAATAGAACCTGAAAGTCATGAGAATCTAGTCAATGGTATACCTAGGTTAGGTACGTCGGATGGTGTTAGTGGAAGCAACATTCCTCATTATGGTTTCACGAATGGTGTTGGGACTGTTAGCGGTGAACACCCATATGGAGAGCATCCCTCAAGGACATTATTTGTTCGAAATATCAACAGTAATGTAGAGGACTCTGAACTTAGGTCTCTCTTTGAGGTAGTGTTAACCAGATTCAAATTATTTGCATCTGCTAGCGTCTATTATCTTCCTGCTGCGAGCGTAATTATTTCTCAGCTGCTTAAGTTGTCTCTGTAATATAAACATCCTTAATTTATTTTGCTTGCTCTGGTTCATTTGTCTATTTAATGTAGATTGCCAATTTTGCGATATGCTTAGATGCATATGATCAAATAAATCTTCTGATTCTTGTAGTGATATTCTTGTACCAGTTGATGTTGTGTAGGGGTGCAAAAGTATCTGCCACATATCACGTGCATAAGATGATAAGTCTTAGGCAGAAAAGAGAAGGAATAAATAATCATGAAAGTTATTATGATCTAT
This sequence comes from Jacaranda copaia, assembly GCA_014898725.1. Taxonomy (NCBI): domain Eukaryota; kingdom Viridiplantae; phylum Streptophyta; class Magnoliopsida; order Lamiales; family Bignoniaceae; genus Jacaranda; species Jacaranda copaia. Next base: position 164,887 of record JACGDI010005585.1, read on the forward strand.
TGTTCAGGAAAATAGCTGTTTTCTTTCTCTTTCGAAGATTTCTGGTGAAGTAGTCATCTAGTTTTATAATTCTTATGAAATGAACTCGCTGGCAGTGCCTAACTCGTGATGCCATCTGTGAATAAAACAATGTTCGACTGTTTAGAGAATTGTACATTTCCTTTTCGCATAAATATTTTATTATATATTTTCATATCAATTCTTAAACACAGACTCTTTTATCAATATGGCTGCTTGCTTAACCTCCACAAGTTCAAGTAAACAAGCTGATTATATGTGTACCTAGTGAAGTTGTTGATTAGTTAAAATGTTCGTTTTAGTTGCAAGATTGCATGAACAGTTTTCTTGCTAACAAAGTTTTTGTTTCTCCTAAGGTACCAGTTCTTCTATCTTACTCTCCTCGTTTTAGTTTTCTCAATTCATGAATCTGTATGTGCATTTCCATGTGCTGTTTGCTGCATGGGTTAGATAGTTCCTTTCAAGTATGGTGATGTTTCTTTTTTCTCTTAGACAAAATAGTTGCAGTTCCTACAAAATTACGATGGGGTTGCAGATTCTAGTTGTTAAAATAACCAATATCTCTATTCTACTTGTTATTCAAAAGAGGCCTGAAGTATCTACCTTGGTCTCTTTGGTTTGTCAAGTACAATCTCTTAGAAGCTCACATATTTCCCTCTTATCTATCCAATTCATTTTATTTTATTTTTTTTCATTAACATTTTCTGACCTAACTTCTCATGGTGTTGATACTTTTAACTTGTCCTGAATTCAGAGCAAATAATTACTAATTTTTACCTCTTTTTATTTAGTGTTCAAAACTTGCTATATATGTATAGATGCATGAGAGATCATGAGTTGCTATGAAATTATTCATTAGAGAAACATTCTGACCAAATGGTTGTATTGTGGTTCCTAGTACATGTCCTCAAATTTCTGTTTCAGGCTGTTTTTCTTTATATTTTGAGGTTTGATGAACTGTAGGTTTCTTTATTCATTTATTAGATGTTTACATTTGTTATTTTCAAAATTCGACTAAAAATACTAACTTTTCACTCTACCTTCTCTCTTTCCCCCTCCTAATAGCAATATGGAGATATCAGAACTCTTTATACTGCGTGTAAACACAGGGGATTTGTGATGATATCATACTATGATATCAGAGCTGCCCGAACTGCAATGCGTGCATTACAAAGCAAGCCTTTAAGAAGAAGAAAACTTGATATTCATTTTTCAATTCCAAAGGTATGGACCAAGCTACTGTAATATTTTAACAATGTAATGTTGCTAAATGGATGGCCTCCTATTTAAATAATATTTCTTGCTTATGCAGGATAATCCATCTGAAAAAGATATCAACCAAGGAACTTTGGTGGTGTTCAATTTGGATCCTTCTGTGTCCAATGACGACCTTCGCCAAATATTTGGAGCTTATGGGGAAGTTAAGGAGGTAGAATGTTGATATGAAGTTTTCATTTATATCTTGTGTATTTATTTTTCCTTTCCCTGGAGTTTACACTATATTTTGCATTAAATGCAGATAAGGGAAACACCTCATAAACGGCACCATAAGTTCATAGAGTTCTATGATGTTAGAGCAGCAGAGGCAGCTCTCAAGGCTTTAAACAGAAGTGACATAGCTGGGAAACGCATAAAGCTTGAACCTAGTCGGCCTGGTGGAGCCCGTCGGAGGTACACTCCATATTCATGCTTATAGGTGCTGATGTTGTCATGGTTGTTTTTAGTATCTCATATTTCTACTTTCTATACCAGTCATCGCATTTTTCTTTACTGGGATATTGCTGTTATTATTAGTTAAGGTGATTTCAAGCAGAACAAGTGGCTGCTTGTTTGCTTCCACCTCTTGCAATTATCTCCTAAGAGGGTATTCAGGTGAATTTACATGCTGTCAAGCCCCTTATAATATGTTTGAGAGCTATTACTCGGCATCCTGAAGCATATCGATACAAATGTCATTGGATGTTGACTGTTGAGAGCTTATAAAATGTCATGAAGTGTTATTAAATTTTTCATTGTCTTACAAAAGATTGTTTGTTAAAATAAATCCTAACATCTTGTAAATTCTAAAAATATCTTATAAGATGTAGAATTTATAAGGTTTTTTAAACGAACTTTGCTAAACATCTTCTCAGTTGAATACAATCGGGAAGCCAGGAAAAACGTTGTGTTGTCTAGCATTAGGTTGAGGTTAGCAGATATATAATTGTTATTGGGTTGAGATGTGGGAGATATATAAATGTAACTATACTGCATCTAGCTCCACTGAAAGCTTGAAGCTAACCAAACATGATCTTTCTTGAGCTCCTGTCGTAGAATTACTAAATACTGTTTTTTGTGATAAAACTTTGCCCAATATATCTGTGGAATAGAAGTTTCAGTAATGATGTTTGGCTCACATATATATATATATACACATATATATATGTATATGCTGATCCAGCTTAGACTTTTGCATTTCTGTTCGGGTTCGGCACTAATCTATGCTGGTACTGACGGCACAACTGCATTATGTTACATTAATACAAATTTTGATTAGGTTTCCCAGTAGTAAGCCTCTACATAGTAGTTGGTAATCAAGAGTATTTTTGCATGACAGGCTTCTGGAAACAACTGGTGTCATTTTATGTTCTGTGAACTCTGTACGTAGAAGTTGGATTTTGGATGCTTGTGACCTGCAATTTCTAAATTCTATATTGTTTCTCTTACTGGTCCTGTTGGTTTATAAGTTCTACTTATGATTAGGATTAGATGGCAAATTTGTGGCAAGTTAAAAGGATAATGTGTGTTCTTTTTTCACACAGCTTAATGCAGCAGCTGAATCAAGAGCAGGAACAAGATGAAGCTCGAGCTTTCCTGCATCAAGTTGGTTCCCCTGTAGCCGATTCTCCTCCAGGCATGTTGATGGAGTCTACAATTAAACAATATGTTGTTGGTTGTTCCTTTAATCTTGATTGTATGTTATGAATGAACTGAAATGGTGGCAAGTTCTTTCCAGGTAGCTGGCCCAGTTTTGGCAGTCCGGTTGAGCACAATTCATTGCATGGTTATAGTCAGACACCTAAATTGGGAAGCCTCAGCCCTGCAGGAAGCAATCACTTGCCTGGCTTGGCCTCTATTCTTCCTTCTCATGTATCAAATTCTGTGAAAATTGCACCAATTGGTAAAGATCCCGGCAGAATAAGCCACGTGAACCAGGTAATCACCAAGGGTAATACCACACAGGGAATACCTTTTCAGAATCATTACTCTGTTGCAGATCCAAAGTTAAGTTCAAGTCCTGGACCTGCATCGCCATTTGATTATTCCAAGCCATCTAGTGTTGGAACACTTTCTGGTCCTCAGTTTCTTTGGGGTAGTCCCACTATTCACTCAGAGCACATCAATTCTTCACCCTGGTCATCTTCATTGAAGGGCCGGCCTTTTCCGTCCAGTGGACAGGGAATTGGTTTTCCATACAATAGTCAGCATGGTTCATTTCTTGGTTCACATCATCACGTGGGATCTGCTCCGTCTGGTATTCAACTGGAAAGGCATTTTGGTTTTTTCCCTGAGTCACCTGAAACATCCTATATAAACCAGGCAGCATTTGGAGTAACAAATTTTGGTCGCAGCAATGGGAATCATCCAGTGAATGTTGGTGCCCCTGGGGCTATGAACATAGGAGTTGCTTTTGCTGGAAACTTCGCTGATAGTGGTTCACCTAGTTCCAGAATGATGTCATTATCGAGAAACAGCCCTATGTATTATGGGAATGGTTCTTTTGGAGCAACCAGCAATGATGGAATAATTGATCGTGGTCGAAGTAGAAGGGCTGAGAGTGGAAACCAGATGGATAATAAAAAGCAATATCAACTAGATTTGGAAAAAATTGTGAATGGTGAAGATAGTAGAACAACTTTGATGATTAAAAACATCCCTAACAAGTAAGAACTGAAGACATTTTCTTTGTTGGCCTGAGTGTCCTTGGAAATGCTGATTTAATTTTTCTTCTTTTCCATCTCTAAAGGTACACTTCGAAGATGCTTCTTGCGGCAATCGACGAAACTCACAAGGGTACATATGATTTTCTCTATTTGCCAATAGATTTTAAGGTAATTTTGTGTGGGTTAGAAATTTTCTTCACTCTTTTGGTAAACTTGAAATAGGAAATTTATATGTACTTGTTTTGGTCCAGAATAAATGCAACGTGGGGTATGCCTTCATCAATATGGTGTCTCCTTCACACATCATCACCTTCTATGAGGTTTGTGCTTTATTCCATGGTCAATTCTTGAGGGAGTAGTTCATACTACTCATTATGGCCACTGGGTACTAAATTATTAGCAACTAGTGGTAAGGCACAGAAACATTATCATTCTCGTGTTGCATGCTTGTCAGCTGATATACTTTAACAGGATGTTGCTCTCTAATAACTCTGACAAGCCAAGTGATCATAGATATATCTTAGAATAGTCCTGTCTGCTCACTCACAAAGTGGCTTTGAAATCTTTGCAGGCATTTAATGGGAAGAAATGGGAAAAGTTTAATAGTGAGAAGGTTGCTTCTTTGGCATATGCAAGAATCCAGGGAAAGGCTGCTCTTGTCTCACACTTTCAGAATTCAAGTTTAATGAATGAAGACAAGCGCTGCCGGCCAATTCTTTTCCAGTCAGAGGGCCAAGGGACTAGTGATCTGGTATGTTATAGATGCTATGATGCGTGCCTAATAGTTTCCCAACTAAACACTCTTTTTAATAACCTTTAGTATCTCTACCTTCTAACCAGGTTAACATAAACTTGGTAGAAATTTGTGTTAAATTCTTTTATTGTCCTTTAATGGCAGCAAAGTTTGTTTTCTTTTTATTTAAAATTAGATTTTCTGAGCTTTATGTGAAGGAAATAGTTTTAGGCACCTTTTCCTCTTTGAGCCTGTGTATTTCTTATTTCTTATTTATAGCTCTTCTGAGTAGCTGATCTAAAGTCTTTTCTTGGGACTCTCAGGATCCTTTTCCTTCTGGCAATCTTAATATCTTTATCCGTCAGCCGGATGGATCTTATGCTGGAGATTCTCTGGACAGCCCAAAGGGTGATCCGGATGCTATTGGAAGTTGAATGTGCTGGTATAGTGGCTAGCTCTGGCTATGTGGTGACCTTTGTATATATAAGGTGTTTTGTTAATAGTGGAACTCTATTGTGCATATGATTACTCTTCTACTAGGCGGTATCTGTTTTCTTTCTCTCTTTTTCTTTTTTCTTTCTGGTTGTGATGGATTCTGGTTACTCTCTTGGAAGAATATTTAATGAGGTGAGGCAGCATTTTGTCCCATATATAATGCCAGCAACTGATTATTAATGAACGAAAGAAGAGGAACAAGGCGAAGCATATGTTGAATATGCAACATTTGTACTGCCATAGCGCATTACCCATCCTTGGGAGCAGTATCTCTTCTTTTTCTATTTTTAGCTTCATATCTTTTGTCGGTATCCTTTGACAATTCTATGTAGTGTATGGTAGTTTTTATAGAGATGGGTAAGGGTCGGGAAGTAAGTATTTATAGACAACGAAGACAGGGTGCTGTTTCAAAAGTGTATAGTAAGGGGCTTCAAACAGACCCTGCTTGTTTTCTGTCCTGTGGTCATGTACCAATCAGACAACTATCGAAAACTCTCTATTTATGACATGAAACATCTTTTGATTGTCTACTTCGCTGTGTCCTGTTTACTGTCTGTTATGCTGCAATGAACATTGGTATGTGCATGCAGTTAAATAAATATGGCACATAGGGCTCAACTCATGGTCCCACAGTATGAATATATAAATGATTACAATACGGGTATTTTAGCTATAGGTTAGAGCTTGTAAGTTGAAGTTGGACCTGTTTCCATTTTATTGCACTGCACGATTAGCCTCCTATGAAAGCTGGTCTTGCACTATCGGAGGAGGATGTGCCAGTAAAGCTTAGCTAGAATTTCAAGAATTGCTGTGAAAATTTTGAAGTCTTTGATATCAATTTATGGCTTTATTTTGATTCAGATGTTCCTCGTGAAATGAAAATTCTGGATTTCTTAACAAAAATTTGGTCTAAGCTATGGATCTCAATGATCCAAACGCATTGAGGTTGTCAATCAAGCATCAGTCTTAAGAAACAAAAGGCAACTGTGTGGTTGGCCCCCAACTGTTTCCTTGGTACAACTCTCAAATTAAATCTCAAGTATCCAGTCTCATTGTCCTCGATTAACTCGTTATGGGAGAGGAGAACGGGGACATATAAACACAAACTTGAAAAGAATGTTCCAACATGACAGCATAGGATCTCATATTTTGACTTGTCACTGGAGATTGTGATATGTCAACTGTGTAATTACCCCCACAGAAAGTCAGAGAGTAATTGACTGTCGATTCACTTTTCCAGCATGACTGAAGAGGTCCTCATATTTGAAGGGCATCAGCTATAGAACCGGCAAGACTCAACACCTCAAAAGGAGCTTTGTCAGCAATGGCTTTCACAGTATGTGGGCATGAATCCGTGATCCAAAAGTGGGTGAACGCCTTCTCCGACTCTTTTGACCCACAGTAATTCAGAAACCACAAGAAAAATAAAACAAGAACCATTTTACAAGTAAAATGCAAACATTACCTTCACTCTTGTGAACAAATCGCTCCCATGACCTCTTTGGGAACACACCATGGGTCACATAAGCGCTCACCTTTGCTGCACCATGAGCTGCCAAAACTTTCTGACCAAAACCAAAAAATGTAATACTATATATGGCAGTAGCAAGACTACCAAAAACACGATATTCACAAAGTTCAAGATTTTTTCAGTTTTATTTTGGCAAATGTTAAGCTAGGAATAGGCATTTCTAGAAGAATTCTGCAAAGATCAAATTCCAAAAACAATTTATGGGTTGAAAAACTCGTAGGGTCAGTCTTGAAAAAGTTTAAGGGATAAGGCAAAATCACCTGACATTCAATTAAGGTGCCACCAGATTGTACCAAGTCATCAACAATGACAACATGACAACCAGTAGGATCACCCTCCTTTATCCTAACAATTCTTTTGTCCCCTTCGCGGACCTTGTTACAGATGACCTAGGGCCAAACAATGGCATCAGAACAGTCCAAGATGATAAATATAAAGAAACAGATAAACAGATAAAATAAAACCGAATTTTATTATATAAGCAAACCATTGGAAAATGATCCAGTAGCTTGTGGAATCGTTTCCAAGCTCCATCATCGGGAAATGCTACAACTATCTGGAGAAAAAAGTTTAGATTAGGAACCTGTATCATCTATCTACTTGATAAGATTTATAAAAACTTCATGATATGCTATAAAATCATCAGGATCTTTGGAATAATAACGGTAGCATCTTTCATAAACAGAAGTACTTGCCTTATCAGACTGTGGAAGTTGGTGAAGACGTCGCTTTAGAAGTGGGATCCCAGTTTCGAACAAAGGCAAAATAGTATCACTGAAATAAAATCGCTCCTGTAGAAAAAGATGAAAAAGGGCATATTTCGGCTTAATTTCTGAGAACAGCACTAGATGTGTTTTGGTATGTACTATGTATCAGCATAAAAAAGCTAGATCATAATGATAAAAAATACACTTTGACAAGAGAAAGGTTAACAAGACCAAAGCTCACATTCCCTGTTACGTAAGCCAATTAGCAACTCTAAGTATGGCACCATAACATTACGACCACAATTTTGGCTGTGCTCTCTCTCGTAATGTGAATTTCATTATCATGGATGGGACATCTCCTGCCCCATAAGATACACTCCTTATGTTCCTGAATGGGATTGTTAAAACTAAGAGTTTACTTGCACCGAAACAACTGTGATACTAGATTATCAAATTTTGAAATGATTATGTTAAGCTCACTATTACTTTGAGTAGATCATGAAACAACGAGCAGTGTACCAGAAAACCTCTGGAAAGGAAAAATTACTAAGATTTGAACCAAGAACACTCAATAATTTGAAAAGTTTAGCAGAATTATCTGATTTGTGACTACTGTCAGGTCCCTCAACATTTCAACAAGCTATTGATTTTCATGATACAATTCCAATGTCTCCAAAACAATAGTGCACTACTTTAAGGTGAACTAAACATGGAGTTTTTCACAATGCCAACAAACATAGTATATTCATTATGTCAGAAAAGAAATGATGTCCATACAAAAGACACTCTACTTACATACAGAAATACCCATTTTCAGACGTGGGACACACACTAAGTATTAGACACCTCCTCACAATCAACTCAAAATATTCATAACATAAATGACATGGCTAAGCAAAAAGTTGCTGAGTTACAATCATTGTGAGCGAGGATTGGTGTTGCAACTTTTCTCAGTTTGGAGCCTTTATGCCATTAGATCTCTATAGTTCCACATCCTCTTTCATTTTCCATTAGCTTCTCAAATTTAGTTCAGCAGCTGAAATTCATACATTACACAGATATTCTCAACACTAAATGTTTGTCTTTATAGTTATTTCATCAATATTCTTCATAAGGATGCGATAGGCTTGAGCACCATAAAATGTGTGTACTACATTAGTCTGAATATCCTGACTACCATGTCTCTAAATGGTCATCTAGCAAATTGTTCATGAGGACTAGGTTTTTTATCTTGTTTGCAGGTTTTCAGTTTTGAAAAGGATTAACTAGCTGTAAACATCAGAAATCTATCAATGTTCAAAATAATCAACAATATGAATGGGAACTAGGTGCAACATTTTCAGGGTGCAGAAGACACTGAATAAGCTTCAGAAAAATTTTTGAGTTTGAAACATGAAATTAATGAGTTTCCCTGACATGATATTAGATTTGAGCAACAAGAATGAGAATTTCCAGTCAATGAGCAGTGGCCAAGGGGAAGACATGAGAACGTTTGTGCTATACTTGACACCACTCGCTTCCCAAGGTCAAGGCCAACATTGCTGTTTGTTCCTATATTTTTGAGCGATCTTCGTGAATTTTGTTATGATGCCATACCTCCCTTAATTACCTCCTGCAATTTTCACATGAGAGGCCAGTCTGGTATATTAACCCATTCCACTCTGCTATTTTGTCTAATAGAATTTCAATAAAAAGTCAAAAATAACTTGAGAAGTTATCTGGATGACATATGCCACAACAACGGTGAAAAGGTTATCAGACCATATTTTCTGCAACTTACACGTGCAAAAAAGGTCAAAAAAAAAAAATGCTAAATCAAGGACGTAATATCATGTTTTCATTACCTTTGCTTCAGTTTTGCAGAAAGATGTAGCTTCAGTATTAATCTTAACAAGAAAGCAATACAAGTTTAATACTGTTATAACATGTATGCATAGCTTGATTAACATATGTGAAACTTATAATCCCCAGATATACACATTTTAAAATGGTATTATTATAAGAAAAATATTATAACTAGTAACTACTTTAAGTTACTCCTGTACGAGAGAACACAGCCAGAGCAGGTGCCATTATCCAAATACTAGGAAAATGATAGAGCCACCTTTGAAATGAAAATTTTTATCATTTCAACAGCTTACGAAAGAACACAGCATCATAAATCAAAGAAACATACCAAGAAACTGAGTGAATACATGTAAAACAATGGCATATGAACACAAGCACCTTGAACAAATATGCATAGTAAGTAGGGGAGTGTAACTGAAAGCAACCTGCAAAGCATGTATGTCATAGATAACTAAACTCGTAGGACCACCCCTTGAGATGGGAATGTTTGATAACATTCTAGCCAACGTAAATGCAGTAGCAACATCGCCTTCCTCTTCTATTCGTTCAAATGAACCAGTTGGAAAGAACGGCAAGACCACAGTAAAAGAGGCAGCAAACAGCATCGGAAGTGCATAAATGACTGAAAGCTGTTCAAAAATGACTGTAGTCGAGCTGAAGGAAGCTAAAAAGGCTACATGCTGGCCTCGGATATCTTGTGCATTATTTATGAAAAGATTTGGGAACCCATCATCAAAACTCCTGTTAGAGAGTAAAAGTACAAAATTTACAGAGCATTAAGCCTAAGAGAGGAGAAAAGAAAACACAAGTCAGAAAAACAGCAAGCACTACAGTCTAAATTGTGTGTTCACTGAATTGATTGAATTGACAAGAACAGTTGACAAATTTGTTACAAATTATATGAGATAAATGACATGAGGCAGCTACTAGGATTCATGATAAAGCCCTCAACTTTACAAATCTACTGGCTAATTCTCACGGGCCAAAATTAGGCATCAGATAGCAAACAAACAAATAACAAACAGCAAGACAGACTTGAGCAAGCTTCCACAAACAAAGTTTTTCCAAAGTTGTGTCGGTTTTGAGCAAATTGGTTCCCACATTGAGATCTATATAACTTGTATGTCTTAGTTCACAAGAAATTGAGCATCGAGTTAAAGAACATCAAGAATTGAATTCTGTAATCTACCTCATCAGGAAACAAATCTTAGGCATACAACATACGTGAGCACACAGAGGAAGAATTGCCCAAAGCAATATTGCAGGACTTCATTACAGCAATTCAACAAACAAAAGCGACCCACGGAGGTACAACAATAGAAACCTTTTTCTTTTAAATAAAAATGAAAACTTGCATTAAATTCAGCAACATTAAAGCGTCTTAGGATCACTACCCCGCTACTAGACCAAACAAGACAAAAAACAAACACATAACATGCTTGTAAACATTCCAAAACAAACGACCAAACTCACACATATATTCCTATTTTCGCTTCATTTTCTCCATTTCTCCATTTTTTTAGGGGGGTTTGGAGGTGGAAGGGTGGGGGTTACCTCCAGTTAATAGATTGGAGCTGAATGAGGTCTGATTGGGCAGCAACCTTGCGTGCCAGCTCTTCAGCCTCCACACAGTGGAAGAGCAGCACTTGCTTCTTCTTTGGCCTCTCCATCTCTCTCTGTTCTTCTGTGTTTTTCAGCGTGCTTTTGCCGCCAAAGAATCAAAGACGAAGAGAGACAATCTTGTGAGCAATTAGTGAGAAGAAAAAGGCAAAGCCAACGAACACAGCTTTTGTTTTGAACCCGGCTTCTTTGTTTTGTGGGGAGATCCATGCCGGTTCGCATTCACAGGTGGGCCTTCCCAACAGTACCAAATATTAATTTGACGGGGAAGCCTGGAGCTTTCTACGCTCCGATACGATCATACCCACTGATGCAATATGTTGTCAACGAATATTAAATAAATCGAATAGATTGTATTTGTATTTATATTTATTTAAATTTTATAATATTTATATCTATATTTATATTTAACGGATATTTTTTATTAACATTCACATTCGCATTTGTTGGATATTATTCGAATTCGAATATATCTGTATCCGATTATAATTATTTTGAATACTCGTTTATAAGTATTTGAATATCTGTTTATGAATATCCGAATATCTGAATCCGTTAACTTATAATAAAATGCATATTTTTTTAATAAATTTCATTTAAAAAAATTATCAAATAAATAATATAAAAAAATCTAGAAAAAACAACAAACAAACAATAAAATTAGCATACTTCAAAAATCAAAGATAATTTTTATTTTATTGTAATAATTAATTTTTTTAACTTTAAAATTTAATTATTTATTAATTTTTTATATATTAATTAATTTTATCATTTATATATTAATTTTTCAAATTTTTTTGATTTAATATTATTCAATTAGCATCACCATCGTCTAATTTTTTAATTAATTCTTTAATTACTAATTTAGACATATATTTATTTATATATAAATTATGAAATTTCATATTAAAAAAATAAAAATAATTTATTATGTATAATAGTATATTATATATGGTAATTTTTTAAATATTATTTATATATTAAAATACATAAAAATATAATATATTATATATAATATTTTGTAATATTATTTATCATATACGAATAATGGATTTAATTAAATTACAGATAATTGAATATATAAACGGATATATCAAATGGATATGTATTCGGAGCGGATATTAAACGGATCGGATAGGCATTTACCATATTCATATCTGTTTACAGTCGGAAGTCTACTTATTGAATACGGATAATATCCACTTTAAACGGATATAGATAATAGCCCCATAAATGGATTCGAATGCGATCGGTAAATGAATTTTCGAATATCTATTTACAGCCCTGTGGAGGAATATCAATTAATGGAATAATGTTATTAAATATTTGGTATGATTGATGTAATAATTAGATAACACATGAGAAAATACAATGATAAATTTGACCTCTTCTCACAAATAAATTTTTTAAATTTATTTAAAAAATATTTTAAGTATTTTTTTATTAAAAACATCTAACAACATATACCTAAATAGTTTAATTACTTATTCAAATAAGAAAGCTATGTAAATACTTAAAAAAATCTACTTATTTCAAACATAATATGGCTACAATGATTAGCAATTTAATTGATAAAATTATCTTTGCTTGTGAAAAATCTAAACATTGTTTTTTCTTTGTTTTTTAGTTTTTTAAATATTGTAATCAATACAATTCATTTATTGATGTATTGCACAATAAGGTATGAATATGTTGCAAATTAGTCCCCGTTTCTTGTGGCAATACCTTGTTTATTTATTTATTTTTTTAAATTATTATAATCATTACAATTGATTTATTAATCTATTATAATATTGAATACAATGTAAGTATAAATAAATTACAATTTTTTAACGATTTTTTATAGTGATGCCTTGTTTATTTTCTTTTTTTTTAAAATTATTATAATCATTAAATTTCATTTAGTGATGTATTATACAATATTCAACACAACGTATTTATAAATGAATCATATATTAGTCGCCAATTTTTATAGCAACTACTTGTTTATTTTCTTTTTTTAATATTTTTAATCATTAAATTTGATTTAATGCATTATATAATATTCAATACAATGTGTTTATTATATATTAAATAATAGTATATATACAAAGTGGTTGCTATTTGTCATGGTGGAATTTCGATCATGTAAATCTCAAAGTAGTAGCTATTTTGAATAGCTATTACTTTCTTCAATCATTATTTTTGTGTATGGATTAGTAATGTATTCAATATTATAAATAATAACAACAAATTATATATTAAATGAAAAGTCGCCATTTCTAATGGTGATTAGTTGGTTTTTGTTATTTAATTAATATTATAATAATTATATTTAATTTTAATTGTCATTCATAATATTAAAACATATTATATTGAAATGAAGGTGGATATTTGAATAAGGCAAATAAATCATTAGTTTAACTAGTAGTTACCATTTGCTCATGTAGGTATATACTTATATTTCACTTTATCTGGCAATTCGTACTTATTGAAGGTACACATTTTATTAACCTAATTAATGGTTGGAGCCGTCAGGTAAGTATGACACCTACCTGACGGGAGCAAGCCTATTCCCCGGGTAAGTTTATGGTCCAACAACCATGGTACCTATTGGACCATACTTCCAATAAAAAGTTGCCAAATCAAGAATTATACCCTATTTTTAAAATAATAAACAAAATTTTATTTTGCAAATGACTAAAAACTCCTATGGATATGAAAAATTTAAAACGATGCGGGAAATTTGTTTTGAAAGGAGACCCATTTAAGTTTTTAACTTTTTTAACTATTTGAAAATATTTATTTTTAATAAATAATTTTTATAATTAATAATTTATTTTTATGTTTTGCTGAAGTAGTTAGTGGGAATATTATTATAATAATTCTCAAAATGATAAATTTAATAATAACTTTTATTTTAATGATTATTACAGTACATTTTACAACTTTTTCATTATTGTATATACATATTTCATGTATATTTAACATCCCAATAATAATATTTCTGTATAACAATCATATATATATTCAGTATAATCGTTTTCTTCCAATCATATGTTAATTAATATAAATATACATACATCTACCAATCATTCTAATTATATATTCATATTTATAATTAATATAAAAAAAATCACTTCACCTCATTATCTTAATAAAAAATAATTGATGTGCATTTATACTAAAATTTTCTCCTTTCAGGGTACTTCTAAATGATTAATGTTATTCCAAAATATTTTTCAATAATCTCAAAACAAAACTAAATAGCCATCACATTTCTCTGATCTATTTTTCAAAACAATTTCTTTTAAAATATTTTTCACAATTTTAACCAAAACTTAACTAACCAAAGCCTTAATTTTTAAAAGATTAATTGTAGAACATAAAAAAAAAAGTAAAGATAAATAAATCAAAAAATATAAAAACATAATATCAAAACTAGAAGTCCCAATTCTTCTAAAATTAATTATAGAAAATTTAAAGTGTAAAATTAAAAATAAAAAATACTTAAATATAGAAATTTCTGAAAAGCTAATTCTATATGTTTCCCACTCTCATTTGTCCAAATAAGAATAATATTTTTAATTATATTTTTTCTTATACGTAACCTAACTTTTATTTTATTTAATATTTGTTTCTGAAAATAATTCAACACAATTTTTGACTTCTAATGTACTGCATTGATTCAAAATTTCCACAGCTCATGGTTGTGAATGAAAATAAATTTATTATAAGTTCTTTACAAATAGAACTAATTATAAATACTAAATGCTACTGCAGTACATTGATTAATTTTTTTAAATTATTTATAAATTACTCATTCTATTTTTTACTATTTGAAATATATTTTTTAAGGATAAAAGCATCCACTGAATGGCAACATGACAATACTTAAATATCACTAGGCTTCATGTTCGGTGACCCTATACTTAATTGTCACTGACTTTGAATCAATTTTAAGCTATTGATTTTCTCATTATTCACGCACTTTTATTAAACTAATAAAATTTAAGACATCATAAAGTAAATATATACATATAATTTAAGAAAACTCTTAAATTAGTAATAGGAATTCTAACAAATTTTTTATTTTTTTTATATTTTGTTTTTATTTTAATTGTATATGCTTAATTTGTAATTAAAAATTTGAAAAAATTTCTAGTCTTGAACTTTTAAAAATATATTATAAAACTTAAAAAATATTAACTAAATTTTTAAAATTGACATTAGAAATTATCAATTTTAAAAAATAAGTTATAAAATGTACAAGCATAAAATTAAAATATTAATAATTTAAACGAGAAAAAACATGAGAAAATTTTAAATTCCACACCCCTGCTACCCTAATTCCCGCGCATTCCCAACCCCCAAATCGGAAGCCCTGGCTCTCATTATCCCCCAAATTAAAAGTCAAGATGTCATATTGTCATGTGTCTAAATTTAATTTAAAAAATTAAAAACTAAAAACAAAAAAATATATTTTCTTTAAGGGAAAAAGCCTTTTTATTTAAAAATGAAGAAAGATAAAAATAAAAATAAAAAAATATTAAAAATTAAATGATCATTTTATGTTCAATTTATAAATATATAGTTGGGACACCATGTCCCGACTCTTTTGAAAATAAATTATGCTTCATAAATTAAATTAGAATATTATCTTTAAAAAAAGTCACTTTTTTTCTTGTTCATTCTAATATATGTAATAATTTTTTTAGTCAAATTTTTGTCAATTAATTCAAAAGTAAAAGCTCAATATGAAGATGCTTTAAAGGCATGATTGTGTTTGGAATTAATTTTTACAATCTTTACATAATTTATAAAATTAATTTATTCAATAAATGTTAATTGCAAATTTGTTTTGGGAAACATAACCAAATATATACCCTCATTTTTCCTCCAAAACACTAAAAAAAGTTTTTCCAAATTACCTTCTTCTATCCTTCATTATTTCCAAAACTTCTCCATTTTTCAATATATACATATATTATATACATCATATCATATATATATTTTTTATTATTCTAACAATAAAAAAATCACTCAATGCCACTTTCATCTCAAAAATTCAATAAAAAAATATTAATTTGACTGCTATAATAAAAAATGTCTCATCATAAAACATAAACAAATATACCAAAACTCTCCAAAATTAATTTTTAACAATTTCCCAAAACATAATAAAAAATTCATCACATTCTCCAATACAATTTTTATATTTTTCAATATTACTTTCAACATCCATTCTCCCAAAATACATATTAAAATCACACAAAAATATAGCCAAACATTGCCTTAGTTACTTTTATTTCATTTTGAATTTCTTTCCCACCAAAATTTTAATTTTAGTTTCCCTCCAATTTTCCTCCAAAATTTGTAACTCTAACTTCCCCTCAAAATCATCCTCCAATTTCTCCTTTATAATCTATTTTACTTTTATTTTAATCAAATAAACTAAAGTACTTATCCAATTCTCTTTCTCTTTACGACTTTCTTTATTTTTTCTCTTTATATTTATTTTAACATTTAATAACTATATAATTTTCTTTATTTTTGTACACTTTAAATTCATAAACATTAATAATGTAAGTTAAATAAAAAATGAACATAATGCATATTATAAAAAATGAAATATTATATGAAAATATAGAAAAAAAATTAAAATGTACATGAAAATGTATTAAAAAAGTTTAAAATCTAATGAAAATTTATGCCAACAAAACAGGTAAATTGTTATTTTTGCTTTTTCCTTCTGTATTGTTAAAATTGCTAGAAAAATAAAAAATAAGGACCTATCAATAAATTCAAACTGAAATTCATTATTTCTCAGATTTTTTAATAAATGTTTATATATTTAATTGCTTAAGAATTATTTGGAGAAAAATAAGAAACCAAAAGTGAAGGTTAACTTAAAAAGAAAAAAAGAAAAAAAAAGCAAAAGCAGCAATAGAATATTTATTTAAATTAATGTTATGTGTTTTTTAGTTTATTATATTTTTTATTTTATCTAATTGCTAATTAAATATTATTGTGTATGTCCCAAAAATAAAAGGAACTAATAAAGAAGGAAATGAAATATATAAATTCTTCTTAATTAAGTAAGATTTCTTAAAATAATGATTACAAAGCTTCTACCAATATAAATATCCAACTAAATTAAAGTATTATCTCATCAACATACAAACAATTAAAATCAATGATAAATTTCCACTTAAGAGTAGTATATTGAAACGAAAACAAGCCCAATATATGTTGCATGTGCATGTTTTGGGTAAAGATGAATAAAGAATTTTAGATAGTAGATAAAAAGAATACATCGATATCTTAATCTTAATAGTTGTGTTATCCTTTTTTGTTTTGAATTCATATTTTTTTAAATCATGTCAAATCTTATAATCTGAATTGAAGTGGCAACATGTTTTATTTTTAGTTATTGATGATGTTAAAAGCCGTTTATAATAAATAGGGTGGTGTTTGGATTGATCTGATCAGAGAGGTCGAACGATCCAATAACAATATCCTTCGAGGTCTGAGATCTACAATGAATAGCAAATATTAAACTAGCTGAGGTGCTTTCGGCAAAAGCACTCCAACGTTCAAATTAATTCTAGTTGAAATAAGGTAATCGAACAAAAGAGTGGGAACGTATAGTGTATTTGGCATTACCTCGAGTGTGGTTGGCAGTGATGTATTTATAGCCTTTTCCTAGTGTAGAATATGTCTAAAATGTCCTTATCAGTTGTAAAGGGCTCTTGTCCTTGCCTGGGGATATCGGTCATTTTCAATCTCGGAACTATTCCAAGTGGTATTATCTTCTACTTTCTTGAGTGAACAGTACTATGAGTAGGCGCCTCCTTAACAAAATTGGTGGCAGAGGCTGTACCTGACGGCACGCGCCATTAATGCAGAGGCATGCTACTTGTCAAAATATTAAATGTGACAAGGATATGAGTCACAATGGTTGAACAGACAGGGTGGTCTACCAGAGAGATGGTTAAATAGACCAAGTGGCTTGAGGCCTCCCATTAAGTATGGTCGAGAGAAGTCCGTTTGACCAAATGATTGTGGTCGAGTGATCTGGACTAGCTAAGTCTAGTAGCGACATTGGATTGTGTATGTTAAGTGGGCCTGGGGGCCCTCTCTAAGGTCAACAAATTGTTAGGCTAGGCCTGTTGGGCTACCCCATATCATGAGTTCCCCCCACTTGCTGTCCTGATCGAGTTTGTCGACGAGCAAGAATAGGAAGTAGATAATTGAATGACAATTATGGTAGTTATGACGGTTATTTATGTTCGACACCGATTCTAAACTTTTGACCAGGGTTTTTGAATACTTGACTAGGATTTTTGAATACTCGATCAGGGTTTCTGAGGGTGTCACGCATTTAATACGTCGGTTACATTATAAAAAATGAAGCGCCAAGGGGCAGCAGTGCAATTATTATTGCCACTTCAGTTCCCGTATCCAAATGCCTATAAATATGGAGGGTAGAGACACCTATTTTCACTTTTGCTGAAATCTATTTTGGTTGAATTCTTGTTTTGCAAGCTCTCTAAATCCTTTACGTACTTAGAGTTTTCAAGGTATTCACTATAAGTTCTTCTACCAACTTGTTCTTTTTTTCTATTTTTCTCTACGAAGATGTCTAGTACTTCAAATAGTGAAAACACTAGGTTCGACGGTGTAGTGTTCTAGGGGGAAACTAAGGTTGAAAGTGTGTCTAAGAGTACGCACGAGAGTGATTCTGATAGTTCATCGAACGATAGCACGACCTCGAGTAGCTTGAGTATTGAGAGGGCCGCATCTGGGGGCGAGGCTAGCCTAAGTGAGTGCCTACATCATGCGGTTGACTATTCACACCAGACCATTATACCAAAATAATCTCCAAAATATCCTTGATTGACCTGGTGAGAATTAGAGAGATGTACCACATTTTGGATGAGTATGAATTTTGGTGCCTGGGGCTTGGGGTAGGATGCATCGACCTCTTAGGGGATGCATAACAGTGTTCGAGGAGGGGTTGAGGTGTGGCCTTAGGGTTTTTTTAGCCCAAGCCATAGTCGATCTCCTAATAGGCTTCGAGGTCTGCATAACCTAACATTTTCCTAACTGTTTCACCACCATTTTTAGTTTTGTTGTACTGATGCACATGTTCGGCCAGCCAGCCTCATTTGCCAACTTTTCCAACTTGTTTCATTTACCAATGTCCTGGAAGTCGGGTAGCACAAAAGAGTCCCACTTCTATTACCTAACGGCATGCCTGTGTCAAAAGTTCCTAGTAGTCCCTTCCTCCTCGTATGGCCAAGAGTGAAAAAAAATACTTTTTTTATGTTTGAGGATCTGGGGATTTTAACATTCTGAGGGGGTGATGGAGGGGGCATATGGGAATACCAGAGAACCAGATACTTAGTTGGCCTAACACCTTTATTTGGGACCTGATCAAATTTGGGCATATGGAGGCTTCAATTTTGATCAAAAAAAGGTGTCTAGTGTTGGTTAGCCTATCACTAACCAAGCTCGATTTTCCCGCGGGCAGTTGACTAGGTAGAGATCTTCATCGATTGTGTTAACTTTAAATTTTATTCTTTCTACTCGATTCTAATATCTTTTATTTTATTTTTGTTGGTAGATCGACAAGAGATAATGGCCCGTAGTTGAGCTGAAGTTGTAGCTAGAGCTTAGAGAAATGAAGAGCACCATCGATCGATTATTGCTCGATGAGAGGCACTCACAGCAAAGCCGATCGTCTTGACCCGATCAACCAGCGCGCTTGCCATACCCCAGATCGAACAAGCATCCCAGACTCAACCTACTCAACCAGAGGAGCATGTTTAAAGTAGCGCCATGGGTTAGGGTAAAAGACAAATGATCAAATAGGGAGGCATAATGCCCAAGAAGACGATGGGCGGTAAGGGAAAATAGAAGGTAGTAATGGGCTACGACCTATCTGGTAAGCACGATAATGGGGTACTATTCTAACTTTTTCGATTACAATCGCCCCAATTTGGGCCTGACCCCACCATGGAGGTAACTGATTTGACCTCTATTCTACAATGGGGGATAATAGGCGGTGACGCTCTTAAGTGAATGATAACCGAGCTTTTCTCCACTGATCAACGAAAACTCATGAGCTTAAGTTAGGTTGGGGCACTTAGGGCTCCGACCTATCATTGTAATATGTTAAATGTGGGATTGACTGTTTCCTGTTGGATTCTTTTTCAAAAGTTGTATTGTTCACTAAGACTTTATGTTTCAAGTGGGCCACTTGAGATACAACCTCTACTGTCGGTTGGAGTTGGCCTTAGCTGATCAAGAGAAGCTGCAAGGGGGAGAGGATATCAAGACCCTTAAGGTTCAACTCGAGTCTTCCTAGCTTCAGGTCAACCAATTGACAAAGAAAGTAGTTGACCTCAAGGAGTAGCTGAACTCAAAAGATCACCAACGTGTGCAAGCGGTTGAGGAGAGGAGTCAAATGAACTTCGTACTGAAAAAGGCTCACTTGGACTTGTAGGTGAGATACTCCTCAAGTTGAGTGGATGCTTGCACGGATGCGCTTGAGAAGGCTCAGGATGCCTTCATTTGACAGCTCCCCATGATGCGGTGGAAGGCAGTGGAATAGTTTATATTAAGTTCAGCCTTTCAAGATGTGAGCGTGATCATGTCAATTGACGATGCTCGTGATATGTTCCACAAAGCAGTCAAATAGATTGAGTGCCTGGGCTACACCTTCTAGCCTGAGGACAAGACCAAAATAAGCCTTGCTCTTGATGATAAGCTATAGCCTTTTCCTAAATTTGAGGATGGTGGGGTTGATGGGGCTGGGGAGAAGGATATCGCGACCAATGCCCCCATTGAGCTAATAATTAAAGCCCAACAAAAATAGGTTGAGTTCAAGGCTAGACTGGAGGAGTTGGCGAACTAATTTGCCTTCATCGAGGACCTTGCCATCTAGCTGAGGGAAGAGCAAGTCAACACCGTGCAGTACATACTACGCTTAATGAATTTTATGAGTGATGTCGCGGGGCCTTCCCAACCACCTCAAGTCATTCAACCGCTCACATTTGTGCTGTCGAAGCTCAATTCAGATTGGCTGATGGGTGACCAGGCTGGGTCCAGTCAAACTTAATGTTGGAGGTTGCTACTGCTATTCCACCTTTTTTTGTGCAACAAAATTGTAATGAATTTTTCAATGAATGAAAGATCTATTTCCACATCTGTGTTTTTGAATGAAATAAGTTTCGTGCTTTTAGTTGACTACAACTTCATTGCCATGATAGTATGGGATAACATTTGATAACCTAGTTAGTTATCAAGATAATTATCACGAGAGTCTAATCAATGTTGTCATCGATTTTGCTTAATGTTGAGAGACACATGGGTTTGCCAAAATATGTTTAACAGTCTATTTTTCACAACTGTGTAGTCAATTTTCATAGTTTTATGGTTGATTTTGGGTCGACCACATGGTCGATTTAGAACTTTGGTTTGGCAGCATGAAGTTGATTTTGTGTCAACTATGGGGTCGACCCAAAATTTGATTGGGCAACATGAAATTGCTTATTTATCAACTATAGGGTCGATTCGAGACTTGAGTGGCAGCATAAAGCTGCTTATTCGTTGACTATGGGGTTGACTAGAATCTCAAGTGGCAACATGGGGCTACTTATTTGTCGACTACAGGATCAACTTGGAGCTTAAGTGGTAATGAGGGGCTATTTATTCATCAACTACGGGATCAACTAGGAACTTGGTGGTCGCATAAATCTGCTTATTCATCAACTATGGGTTGACTTAGGATGGTGCATGGTAGATATGACTGTGACAATGCATACAAATAGTAGCAGTATTGCTGGAACCTTATTCATATCAAAGAATATTGGGACGACTATAATACAATTTCAGGTGTAGAATTTCCTCAAGTTGATGACGTTCCATAGGCGAAGGATCTCATTCCCATTCATATTAGCAAGTTTATAGGCGTTATGCTTTGATACTTTTACAATGGTATAGGGTCACTCCTATTTTGGGTCGAGTTTGCCAACATTCTTAGAGACTTCCACTTTTCTAAGAATGAGGTCTCTGACCTTTAAACAGTGCGACTTGACCCTTTTGTTATAGTTCTTTACCATCCTCAACTTGTAGCACTACATAGTATTGTAAGCTTTTTGTTTGTACTCATTGATAGTCTCGAGGTTGAGATGTCTTTCTGATGTGTTTTTGAGGGGGTGGAAGTGAATGACTCGAGTTGTGTGTTGAATGAGTTCTGAAGGGATGACTGCCTTTGACCCACATACTAGATTGTAAAGGCTATGACCTGTGGCTATTTGGGAAGTTGTTCTATACGTCCGCAGTACCCTTGGGAGGACATTTGCCCAGCTCGACCTAGTGTCTTATATCCTAGCTTTCAAATGGTTGAGGATCGCTCTATTTATCACCTCTGTTTAGCCGTTTGACTACGAATTATCTACTGAAGTAAAGTGTTAGGTGATTTTCAAGGTTTCGCACCAACTTCTAGTGCTTTTGCTTTGGAACTGAGTCCCATTATTTGAAATAAGGATCTTATATATACCAAAATGATAGATGATGTTTTTTTAGATAAAATTCTTGACGGCTATGTTTGTTATCTTTGAAATAGCCTTGGCCTCGATCTATTTGATAAAATATTCGACTGCCATGATAATGAATTTTTGTTGACCTGTTGCCTTTGACAGTGAGCCCAAAATATTGATCCTCCATTGGTTGAACAGCCAAGCAATTTGGACATTAACCATGGACACAATGGGTTGATGCGACAGGTTCGAATGAACTTGGCAAGATGTCCATTTTCGAGCGAAATCTACATAGTCTTTCAATAATATTGGCCAAAAGTATTTGTACCTAATTATTTTATGTGCAAGGGATCTTCCACTGAAATGGTTACCACACATACTTGCGTGGATATCCTGTAACACTTCGAGAGCCTGGTCAGGATCTAGCACTTTATGGGGTCCAAAAATTGAACTCTTATACAATTGGTCGTGCTTATCGAGCGCAAATTGGCAGTTTGTTCTCGAAGGCATCAAACCACATTCTTATCTTCGGGGACTGTGCCCTGACTGAAGTAAAGTTTATTGGGATCCTGCCATGAAAAGACTGCCTCTTCGATACTTCTCATCAAGTTCTCTTCGAATGGGCCAATCAATGGCTTGTTGGTGACCAAAAATGTTATTATCCTATCTCTCGTGTGCCTGGTCAAGCTAGCAAATTTGGATAGGGCATCCACAAGCTTGTTCTTTGATCAAGGTACCTGACTGAGGGTGAACTTTTTGAATGACTGCTATAATTTTCTAACATTTGCCAGGTACCAGCTCATTGTAGAATCTTTATCTTCAAAATTTCTCTCAACCTGTTCTGCTACTATATGTGAGTTTGTAATCGCAACTAGGTGTTCGACACCTCGATCGAGCACCATCCTCATTTCGATGAAGAGGGCCTCATATTTTACCTTATTATTTGTGACTGCATAGTCCAGTTTTATTGCAAAATCGTATTTTTTTGCTGCTGGGGAATGAAGAGCCACTAATACTCTTCCTCCAGCTGTGGTTAACAAACCATCAACATGTAAAGTCTAAAAGAGAAAGGCTTCACAATTTTCTTTGGTAGGTCAACTCACTCAACGATGAAGTCTGCCAAAACCTGTACTTTGATAGCTATTCTCGACTGGAAGGTAATGTCAAATTCTCCTAGTTTGATGGCCTATTTGGTCGGCCTCCTGAATATGTCTAATTTCAACAACATTTACATCAGCAGCTAGTCGATCAACACTATAATGGCATGAGACTGAAAGTATAGATGCAACGTTCGAGCTACGGTCACTAGTGCTAAGGTAAATTTCTTAATCTCCAAGTAATTGTGCTTTGATCCTTGGAGTGACTTACTACAATAATAGACTAGTGTATGGCTGCCATCTCTGGTTGAGACCAAGATCAAGCTGATCGATGCTTAAGAGATAGCTAAGTATATCTGAAGTACCTCTCCTAGTTCAGGTTTTACGAGCATAAGGATGAGGACAAGTACTACTTCAACTCGATCAGTGCCTATTCACATTGTTTATTCCACTGGAAACCCAACTTTTTAGTGTTTTTGAGAATTTTCAAGAAAGGTAAGCTTTTATCTACCAATCTTGTGATGAATCTGTCTTAGGCAATAATCCTTCTGACCAGCCTCTGCACAGCCTTGACTGTTTGAGGAGGAGTGATGTCGAGAATGGCCTGAATCTTTTGCGGATTGGCCTTAATATCTCGCTGACTGACCATATAACTCAGAACTTTACCTCCTTGAACCTTGAACGTACACTTGTTTGGATTCAATTTTTGACCAAATGATCTTAAAATTACAAAAGTGTGATTAAGGTCGACCAAATGGTCTTGGGCCTTTTTGTCTTTACAATCATGTCGTCGACGTACACCTCTATCGACTTGCCAATTTCATCTTTAAACATAAAATTGACCAACCTTTGGTAAGTTGCTCCAGCATTGTTTAGTCCAAAAGGCATGACCAAAAAGTAATAAATCACATTGGGAACAACAAAATAAGTTTTATCCCTATTTTTGGGGGCCATGAATATTTGATGATAGTTTTGGAACGCATCCATCATGTTTATCAATTCACAACCAGTAGTGGAGTCTACTAATAAATCTATTTGAGGTAGGGGTAAGGATCTTTAAGGCATATTTTATTCAAATCTGTAAAATCATTACACATACGCCATTGTCCCTCATTTTTTAGGACAAGTACAACATTACAAAGCCAAGAAGGATATTAAATTTCTATAATGTAACCTATATCTAGGAGTTTTCTGACTTCATCCTCGATAATTTGAGTCCTTTCGGCATTGAATGTCCTTATTTTCTATTTGATCGATTTATATGAGGGGTTGATATTGAGGCAGTACATGATCACATTGGGGTTAATTCCCTGGAGGTCGGATGCTTTTCATGCAAAGATATCAATGTTTTTTCTTACAAAATAAACTATAAGGCCCTCTAAGTGGGCCCCCATATCTGTCCTGATACAAGTTATTTTGTTGGGGTTTTCTTTTTCTAGCTTGATAATTTTAAATTCCCTAACAGGTTCTACTTGGGTATTTTCCAACTTTCTCTTCTTTTTGACTTGGGTCTCCTCAGGTTTTGCTACAAAGGCATCCCCCAAGGTCTTCAATTGCGGTCAAGTCTTTTGCTCGCTTAACTTAATTGAAATATTATAACACCTCCAAGCCTTATTGATGTTGCATAATAGTTCCTCTGTGTTCGCTAGGGTCGGGAATTTGATCTTCATGTGGTATGTTGAGACAATGGCATGAAAATCATTTGGGGCTGGGTGACCAATGATAATATTATAGGTAAATAGGGCGTCGACCACCAGATAGTTCACCATTAAAGTCTTTCTTCGGGGTGCCTCCCCAAATGATGTCAATAGGTTGATGGATCCTTCTGAAATGATTTCAAACCACCCAAACCTGACCAGAGGGGTATGCACAAGTTCAAACTTCAATTAGCCCATGTTCATTCTTTTGAGGATGGAGAGGAAAATGATATTGGATGAGCTACCGTTATTAACCAGGACCTTCCGCACTTCAAAGTTGGCAATCTCAACAAAGACTACCACAGAACAATCAGTTTTATGGTCGATATTCTTTTCCTCAAGGTAGGCTAAGTCACCATCAGTGAAAAAAATGGGCTCTATACTCGTTGAAAGATGGAATGTTGTTTCGATAGCAAAGCTTTAGTTGACTCCAGCCTCCTCTAAGTCTGTCTTCAAGATAATTTTGAGTTTCCCCCAGTGAGACCTCCCGTGGTCATATCAATCACTCCTCAAATGGGCAAACGATCTTTGTGGGTGGGTTTCTTTCCCTTGTCCTCTCTCCTTAGGCTAATCGACCTTTTTCTATGAGAAGTCCAATTAATTTTGCCCCCATCAACCTGCATATCCATGACTACATACCTTTTGAGATAGTCCTATCTGATGAGCCTTTCGATTCATCTTGTAGGTTGAAGCATTCGTTAGTGTCATGCCCCTTTTATTTATAAAAGTGGCAATACTTCTTTGATTTCTTTATCACCTTAGTCTCCATCAACGTCCTCAATGTTTTGAGGAGATTGTCATGTTGAATGGCAAATAGGACCTCTCTCCTTGGAATGTTTAGAAGGGTGTAGTTGTGGAAGTGTGTTATTGGAGATTGGTCTCTTTCTCTGTGTTTTTGGTCTTCTCTATCCTTTTTTTCTCTTTGTCGACCTCAAAGGATTTAAATTTAAGTTTGTTCATCTCCTCTTGAGTCATATACCTCTCTATCGAGTCGAGAAGTTTCTCTATTGACCTCGGTAACTCATACACCAATACATTGGTTGACTCCTTATATTTGAGTCCCGAGAGCAGCACATTGATCAGGAACTCAATCCTGGGGTTGTTTATTTTGAGGACCTCCATGTTGAACCTCATGAAGAAGTCATGGAAGGACTCCCCCTCATTCTGTTTAATAGTATGGAGATGAGTGTGGAGGAGTTTTGCCTTTCTCTGATTGGCGAACTGGTGCAAAAATTATCATAAAGCTGATCATAGGAGTATATCAACAAAGGCTTCAGCTTTACAAATCAATCAAGCGCAATGCCCTGAAAAGTTGTCACCAGCATCTTGGCATGGATATATTCATTGTGCCCATGCAGCTGCATCATATGCTAAAATTGCATCAAATGCTCATTGGGGTCTATTGAGCCGTTGTATCTTGGCAATCCAATCAGGGCTTTGGCGTCGCCAACAATGCACTCATTGATAATTTCTTGGATGAAGGGGAAGCCTTTCTTTTGACGAGACCTTTGGGTGCCCTTTAGGTTGGGCACCTTATTCGAGTTTCTTCTCGAGATCTCATCGAGGCATTGGTTTAATTATTTAACTTAGTGGAAAACTTCTTTCTACTTCTCCCGATCATCTTGGGTGGCATTTCAATCAAAACAAGGTCTCACACGCTTGGCCCTATAGCATTATCAGGCTTGAATAAGCCGGGCTGCGAGCTTGTGGATTCTTCCATTTTTTTATGGTGGTCGCATTTGGAACGTTCGACCCTATTACACTGCGGGGCTCGATTAGGTCGAATGTGGTGATCAATGGAGTTAGCAATTTTCTCTCTTAGCTATAGTTGTCCTCTTTCTCCTTAGGGGCATCTGGGGTTGGCATCATGTCTAGCTGGTGGCCGTTTAGATTCTTGGAGACCACAGCTATCTTGGGGGAACTTTTCTTCAGGTAGAGGCAGTTGTAGAGTGGCATTGCCAATGGGAACTGACATAGTGGTGTGCCTGTTTAGTACGATGGAGAGTTGGGCAAACATTTGAGCAGAGATTTGCTCATTTATCAACTGCATAAACTATGGTATGGTTAATGCTACAACTTGCTCTTGGGGGGCGCTGGGGCCTGGAGTATGTGAACCTTGCTAGGGTGGAGGGAGAGGTAGAGATGCGGGCCTCCAATTATCCTCTCTCTCAGATGTGGTTCTTCTTGTGTTCAGCATTTTTCAGTTGCAATCCCAAGGAGTTCCCACAGATGGCACCAAAATGATGAGGTTGAAAGTCATTTATAGTGAATATGATAGTGTTTGGGTTGATTCAACCATAGAGGTCGAACAATCCAATAGCAATATCCTTCAAGGTATGAGATCTACAATGAATAGCAAATATTAAACTAGTCGAGGTGCCCTCAATGAAGGCACTCCAATGCTCAAGTTAGTTTTGGATGAAACAAGGTAATCAAATAGAAGAGTAGAAGCATATAGTGTATTTGGTATTACCTAGAGTGTGGCTGGTAGTGAGATATTTATAGCCTTCTCCTAGTATGTAATATGTCTAAGATGCCCTTATCAGGTGTAGAGGGCTCTTGTCTTTCCTTGGGGGATATCAATTAGTTCCAATCCTGGTACTATTCTAGGTGGCATGATCTCTTGTTTTTTAGGGTGAACAGTACTCTAGGTATGCGTCTCCTTGCCAAAGTTGGTGGCAGAGGCTGTACCTGGTGGCACGTGCCATTAATGCGGAGACATGCTGCTTGTTAGAACATTAAATGTGGCAAGGATATAATCAGCACCGGAGTGAGCACTATGATCGACAATGGTCGAACAAACAAGGTGGTCAACTAGAGAAATGGTTGAACGGACTAATTGGCTTGAGGCCTCCCATTAAGTATGGTTGAGAATAGTCCGTTTGACCAAACGATTGTGGTAGAGTGATCTGACCCAGTTGGTCTAGAAGCGACGTTGGGCTATGCATGTTAAGTGGGATTGGGGGCCCTTTCTGAGATTAATAACTTGTTGGGTTGTGCTTATTGAGCTACCCTATATCAGTTATATACTTTAAATCAGATATACTTATTTTGAATTATAGATATTTATAATTGAATATGATTTATCAAATATTTTAATAAATTAAAAATTCTAAAATTCAAATTGAATTCAATTGAGATTCAGACTAAGATCCAATCCATTGATAGTGTTAGTGCAAATTAAAAATAATAAATTGTTAAAATTATTTATTAAACATAGATATTTCCAAATGATTAAAAAAGTAAAAATTAATAATATTGAAAAACTATAAAAATAATTTCTTTAATATAAATTATTAATTTCAGAAAAGCATAAAGATAAATTATAACTTATAAATCTGTATATAAAATCTCATAATTTGTATATAAATAAATATAAGAATAAAACAGTAAATAAAGAATTAATAAGAAAATAATAATTAAGGAGTATGAAGAATTGAGAGACGATAGTAATAATAATTAAACAATAATAAGTTAAGAAAAAAGTGAAAAATTAATATATGAAAGATGAAGCTAATCAAGATAAAGTTATTGCTACTTGACTTTATAGTTAATATATGTAGTTGTCATTTTATTAATACTAATTAATCATGAAGTCGGTCATTAATTAAAAGAATTGTTGGAGCATGTAGTGGAAGCAATTTTGATATGAGACTTAATTAATTAGGAACTCACAAATTTAATGACAAAATAATGCTTGATAGATAGATAATAAATATATAGAAATTTATGTGGTTCGACAAATTTTGTTTGTCACCATGTGAGTTTTCTTTCTTTCACCGTGAGAGAATTTTACTAGTATAAATCAATCGTTGAATTTGACATACCTAAAATTCAAGACCAAAAAAATCTTGTACAATCACTCTCATATGACCACTACCTTTATGTATTACTCTACTCGTATATCAAAACAACTATCTTACAAATATCATGAGTTCCATGATTGCGTCATCAAATAATCAAATAAACACTTATATTTGTAAGAGCAAATTACTTGACTATTTTGCTAGGTAAAATTCATTTTCATCACGAAAGTTTCAACTCAATTGCAAAGTCATCTATATCCTTTTAATTAGCTTCAATATCATTCCTCTTGCCATATTTTAGTAACACTTTTCGGGCCAAAAAATTAGAAAATGACCAAAAGACCCATCTAACTATCTTTACATAACATATAAAACGCAAAATCACCCCCAAAACATAAAAGAAAAGCAGAATGGTCCTTGAAAGAAAAGCAAAATGGTCCTTGAGTTTTGCATAGAAGATGAATTTTGATTGGAAGATACATTTTTAACAAAAGATTCTGCCATCAATATGTTGTTCTTAATTAACAATATACCATGTTTAATTTTAAATTCTAATTTCATCCTCATATCCTATCACTAATTCACATTTTTAAATTAATTTTGAGTTTATAATTACTTTACCAATTTACTATAATTTTACCTTCGTGTTACTAATGTCAAACCCTTTTCTTTGCTTAGTTATTTGATAACTAAGCTATGAGTCAAATTAAAATGTTTCTATTAACTCATATACTAATATTGATTTTAACTTTATAATTATTTTATGTATTTATTTTGATTTTTTTTAAATTTTTTATCTTTACTATCATAGTTTTGTCTGAGTTTAATTGATTTCTAATAAAATATTAAAATTAAAAAATAATTATTTTAAATTCTTAGCAATCAGCATATTATCTAATTCTTTATATTTTAAGTTTTAAGTTAATATATATTCAACGTCTTTTAAGTTTAAAATAATGTTAAAGTATTATAATTTTAAGCTTTTTTCCAGCAACTCTTAAGCAGTCAATCTTATTTTCCATATCCTTCTCATATATTTTTATTTTTTATTGCAACTATTTATTAGTTTTGGGTTGCATAATATTTTCTTATTTTTAATAAAGTATATAATAATATTCATAGACTTTTATTTTTGGAACTGTTGAATTTTCTTTTTAACTTCTCACTGAAGAGATGTCTTTATATGTTCTAGACTTTTAAATACTAAATTTTAAAGTTTTAAATTTAATTTTACTTGACCATTTTTTTAAGTAACATTTAGTTTTACTAATTACTTGACAATTTTTTGAGATATTTTTATTTTTATATTGTTATTTTTAATTATATTTATTCAACAATTAAATTAAAATATAATAACTTTAAAGAATCCGTGCGTAGTATTGGGATAATACTGGTATAAATATGATGAGGCTGAAAGTCGTTTATCGTGAAAAGGGTGGTGTTTGGGCTAATTCGATCAGGGAGGTCGAATGATCCAATTACTATATTTCTTGAGGTCTGAGATTTGCAACAACAGCACACATTAAACTAGCTGAGGTAGCCCCGGTGAAAGCACTCCGATGCTCAAGTTAATTCTGGTTGAAAGAAGGTGATCATAGAGAAGAATATGAGCTTATAGGGTATTTGATATTACCTGGAGCGTGGCTGGCAATGAGGTATTTATAGCTTTATCCTAGAATGTAATATATCGAAGGTGTCCCTATTAGGTGTAAAGGGCTCTAATTCTTGCCAGGGGATTAATGGTTATTCCCGATCCTAGTACTATTTCAAGTGGCATCATCTCCTGCTTTCTAGGGTGAACAGTACTCTAGGTAGGCACCTCCCTGTCAAATATGGTGGTAGGGTTGGTGGCAAAGACTGTATTGGCTATCATGCACCATTAATGCAGAGGCATGATGTTTGTTAGAATATTAAATATGGTGAGGATATAAGTCAGCGCCGAAGTGAGCAATCTGGTTGATTATGGTTAAATAGACAGGGCGGTTGACTAGAGAGATGGTTGAATAGGCTAAAGGCTTGAAACCTCTAATTGAATGTGGTTGAGAATAGTATGCTCGACCAGACGGTTGTTGTTAAGTGGTCCAGTCCCATTAGGCCCAAAAGTAATGTTAGGCCGTGCATATTAAGTGGGCCTATTATGGGCTTGTTGAGCTATCTCATATCATGAGTTCCCCCTACTCATGGTCCTGGTCGAGCCTATCAATGAGCAGGAGTAGGGAGTAGATAACTAAATGATGTTTATGATGGTTACAATGGTTATGCACATTTGACCAGGGTTCTATCTACTTGAGTAGGATTTTTGAATATTTGACCTGGATTTTTGAATTCTCCACTAAGGTTTGTGATAGTTTTGCGCATTTAATTCGCCAATTACAACATAGAACATGAAGCATGAGGGGGTGGTAGTGTAATTATTACTACCGCTTGGGTTCTTGTGTCCAAATGCTTATAAATATGTGAAATAGAGACATCCATTTGCATTTTTTCTGAAATCATATATGGTCGAGTTCTTGCTTTCAAAACTCTCCAAATCTTTCTTGCACTTAGAGTTTTTAGGATATCTGTTGTAAGTTGTTCTGCCCATTTGATCTTTTCTTTCTTTTCTTTGCAAAAATGTTTAGCAGTTCAAATGGTGAGTACACTAGGTTTGAGGGCATAGCGTTTCAGGGAGAAACTGGGGTTGAAAGTTTGTCTGAAACAACCCATGAGAGTAGCCCTGATAGTTCATCGAGCGATAGGTCAAGTTTGACCTGCTCAAGCATAGAAAGGGATGTGTCTAGGGGCGGAGCTGGCTCGAGTGATTTTCTAGCATCCTGAGGTTGATTATTTACCCCAAACTACTCTACCAAAATAATTTTCAAAATATTCCCCACCAGCCTAGTGCGAATTAGGGAGATGTGCCATGTCCTTGAAGAATATGAGTTGTTTGTGCTAGGGGCTCAGGGTAGAATGCATCAACCTCCTAGGGGATACATAACGATGTTTGAGGAGGGGTTGAGGTGCAATCTTAGCTTTCTTCTTGCCCAAGCAATAGACGACCTCCTGGTTGGTCTAGAGGTCTATATAACCCAACTGCTTCCCAATTTTTTCGCTACTCTCTATAGCTTTGTTGTGTTAATGTATTTGTTCGACCAGCTTGCCTTCTTCACCAACTTTTCAAATTTATTCCATTTACCCATGTTTTGATAGTTGGGTAGTACAGAAAAGTCCGACTTTTACTATCTCATGGTGCGCCAGAGTTGAAAGTTTCTAGTAGCCCTTTTTTTTACTTATGGCTAGGAGTGGAAGAAACACTTTTTTTTATGTTTGGGGGCCAAAGGATTTTATCATTCCAAGGGGTTGTTAGAGGGGGCCCATGAAAATGTCAGGAAACCAAACACCTAGTTGGCCCAACATTTGTATTAGGGATCTGGATAGATTTAGGCATATGGAGGCCTTAGTTTTGACAGAAGACAGATATCTAGTGTTGGCTGGCTTATTGTCGGTTAAGCTTGACTTACTGGCGGGCGATTGACTAGGTAGAGATTTTCATCGATTTTGTTAACTGTGATTGTTGTTCTTTCTACTTGATTCTAATGTATGTTGTTTTGTCTATGCTTACAGATAGAGAAACGATAATGGCTAGAAGTCAAGCCAAAGCTCAAGCTAGGGTCTTGAGGAATGAGGAACACCGTCAAGTGGCTGCTGCTCGATGAGAGGCTCTAGCTGTAGAGCTGGCTGCCTCGACATGATCGACATCCACTCTTATGGTGCCCTAAATCGAATAGGCGCTCGAGTCCTAATCAGCATGATGAGAAGAACTCATGCAAAGTAGCCCTATAGGTCGAGCCAAAAGGTAGATAATCTGGTAAGGAGGCTTGGCGCCTAAGAGGACAACGAGTGATAAGGGAAAATAGAAGATGTCGATAGGCTACGGCCTGTTTGGAAAGCATGGTGATGGGGTACTATTCCAACTCCCTCGGTTGCCATCGCCTTATTTTTGGACCAACCCCACAAATGAAGTGATTGACTCGACCTCTATCTTTCAAGGGGAAATGACTAGCGGCAATGCCCTAAAATGGATAATCTCAGGGCTTTTCTTACTCAATCAATGTAAATTGATGGGCCTAAGTTAGGTCGGAGCTCTTAGGGCATTGGCCTACTACTGTAATATAGTGAGTATGAGGTCAATAATTTCTCATGGAATTTCTTTTCCATAGTTAAATTGTAGACTGACATTCTTATGTTACAGGTGGGCCAAATGGACTACAATATCTTTCACCGGTCGAAGCTAGCATTGACAGATTGAAAAGAGCTGCAAGGAGAAAGGGATATGAAAATCCTCAAGGTTTAGCTCGAGTTTTCCCAGCTTTAGGTTGACCAGCTGACTAAACAAGTGGCCGAGCTCAAGGAACAACTGAACTCCAAAGATCAGCAATTGGTCCAGGTAGTTGAGGAGCAGAATCGATTGAACTCTTTAATTAAAAAGGCTCACTTGGACTTGCAGGTGAGCTATACCTCTGGTTGAGCAGTAGGTCACGCAGAGGTAATCGAGGAGGCGCGGGAGGCCTTCAATCGACATCGCCCTACAATTTGAGGAGAGGCAGTGGAGCAGTTCATCCTGAGCTCGGCCTTTTAGGATGCGAGCGTAATTATGTCACTTGATGATGCTCGCGAGGCATTCTATAAGGTCTTGAAACAGCTCGAGTGCCTGGGTTATGCTTTTTGGCCCCATGATAAGAGCAAAATAAGCCTTGTGCTCAATGATAATTTGCAATGTTACCCCAAATTCGAGGAGGGTGGGGTCGATTAAGTTAGGGAAAAGGACATCGTAATCAACGCACTCGATGAGCCCCTAACTGAAGCTCAAAAGCAGAAGGCTAAGGTTGATGTGAGGTTGGAGGAGTTGGCCAATGAATTTGCATTTGTTGAGGACTTTGTTGTCTAGCTTAAGGATGAACAGGTCGACATGGCGCAGTACGTGCTGTGTTCGACTAACTCTATGAATGATGTTGTAGGGCCTTCTCAACCACCCTAAGTCATTCCGCCTCTTGTGTGCGCACTGCCAAAGCTCGACTTAAATTGGCCAAATGGTGACCAGGTGAGGTCCAGCCAGAGTTGACCTCAAAGTTTGTTTCTGCTTTGGTCTTTGCTGTTTTGTCTCTCTTTTCTTCTTCTTCTTCTTTTTTTTTTGTAGTGGAATTGTAATGAACTTCTTAATGTACTTTTTAATGAATGAAAGATGTTTTTCATATTTGTTTTGTCGAATGGAATAAATTTATTGCCCCTTGTCAAATGCAACTTTATTGTCGCGATTGTATGGGGAATGACTGATAAAACAATTGGTTATCACGATCACTATCAAGAAAATCTAACAACGCTGTTGTCGATTTTGCTTAATGTTGACTAACGCATGGTTTTGCCAAAGCGCGTTTAGTAATTTGTTTTTCACAACTGTGTGGTCGATTCTCATTGCTTTTCACTATCAAGAATTTCAAGTTTAATTTTTTATTAACTCTAGTAAAATGGATTGGAGATTATCTGTATTATGTTAGATCTGGTTGAGTGATAGAATGTGTATTGGTAATCTATTTGACTGAGGATATGAATTTTGAAGGTCAATATTTGTTCATTCTAGTAAAAGGGATTGTATGTTAGCTCCTGCTTGGTTGTTTGGTTTGATTGAGTTGTGGCTGTATATTATAGTCATTTATGTGTTTGTGGACATGAATTTGAAGGTTTTTTGGGTCACGAAGAGCTGTTGAATAGTGGGCTGTGTGATGTATTGGTTGTTTCAACTCCAAACATGACTTGTCGAGAAATCTTGATGGATACGATCAGCCACCCCACACCACATCATGTGTTGATGGAGAAGCCTCTCTGCACAATTGCTGCAGATTGGAGAAAGGTTAGAAAAAACACCGTAATGTTTTGGTTACTTCAATGGTTTTAAATACAAGTTAAAATTTATTATGAACTGCTTGCCCTAGTATTAAACTTGTAGATTTATATGGATGCATTCTGTTGGAATAGGAGAAATATGAATTGAATGATCTTAGAGGATTGATTATATATTACTCATACAATTGACATACTCTAGATAGGAATTCATATATAACTTTGCATATAATGTAATCCAGCGCTAAAATGACATTATCATTTGTTGATGATAAATGCTCAAATATTTGCCCTTATGGTTCAATTGAGAAACCAAGAACCCTGCTTTCCAAAATTTATCTCTGAGATCATTATATTGTCTTAATAGACAATCTCATAGACAAGCTTTTAAACTTTCAATACTCACATTTTGTTTATTATGTTTTGCAATGTTAAATAGACAAAAGTTGGAGCATGTTAATTTTGATGGGCTACCTGACGACTGCTTTCTTTAACTAAGAAGAGTATCTCAGTAGTTTTTTTTTCTTTTCTTTTTTTGTGGGTTTAAACTTGTTTGAGTTAAATTGTTCAGGACTTGTTCTTGTGGGTTGTTCTCTATTTTAGGGGCTACTTTTTGAAGATGCTATTGGGCTATTTATTTGATTGTTTCCTTTTTAATGAAATTCGTATAGTTTCTTCTATTAGAAAAAATATGCATTTTTCTATTGGTTAATGGATTTCGATATTAATGAATGGATAATATTCATAAATGGCTATACGAATATTTATAATTGAATATGGATATTAATAAGTAATAATCAAATTCAAATGCGGATAATTATAATCGAATATGGATATCTTCAAATAATTATAATAAAATATGGATATATTCGAATTTGGTTAATATTTATTGTATATGAATTCGGAAAATAATGTATAAATATCCATCGAATATGGATACAAATACAAATGCAAGTGTATCTTCTGTATTTAATATTTGTTTACATTCCTAGGGATTGGTGTTGGGGGCCTAGGAAATGGGAGAGAAATTTTTATATGTAAGTATTTTTTTATTTTTAATTTTAGACTTAAAATTTTCTATAATTAATTAGAAGAGTGGGACTTCCAGTATTGATTTTATATTTTTTTTATTTAACTTTAATTGTTTGTTTTATGTTTTACAATTAATTTCTTAAAAGTTAAGGCTTTGTTTGGTGACATTTTGGTTGAATTGTGGAACATAATTAGGAGAAGTGTTTTGAAAAATGAATTGGGAGTTGCAATGGTTGTTTATTTTGTTTTAGGGGTTATTGAAAAATATTTTAAAATAAAATCATTTATTTAAAAGTATCTTAAGAGGAAACAAATTTTAATATAAATGTTAAATCAATTATTTTTAATTAAATTTGATGCTGCAAAGAGCTTATCGATCTGGAACTCCGGCGGATTTGAATGGTATTGGGCTTGAGATCTGCAACCAAGAACAAATGTAAACTAGCTGAGGTGCCCCGGCTAAGACACTCCGACGCTCAAGTCAGATTTTCGGTAGAACGGAGAGTATAGAGAAAGTGTGTAGTGAATAGTATAATTGCATTATCTTGAGCGTGGTGGTGCTGGTAGAATATATAATCTGATGAGGGTGTGATTTTACCCAAGTACCCTTATCAGGTGTACTTGGATTTTCCTCATGACCGAGGTTTGGTAGTCATTTTCTGCCCAGATCTCGGAACTGTGCCACGTGGCGCAATCTCCTGTTTTTCTGGATAGTCACGTCAGTAGGAGCGTGTCTCTGCCAGAGTTGTCGGTAGGGTTGTTAAAGTTGTTGGACGCGGTTACATCCGTTGGCAACAGTCACATCCGATGCCACGTATGATCATTGCTTAAAGGTTTAACTTGTTTCACTTGCAACCGGAGGTCGATTCATGTCGACCAGCCTTGGATGATAAGAGTATGCAGGCGGCCCTCAGGTCGATACGAGTCGACCGCAGGGCTTACCATATGGGGTCGATACTAGTCGACCAGGCTGAGTTTCCCTCTGGGCTTCATGGGCTATCATCATAAGACTTTGGAAGAGGCCCTCAGGTCGATACGGGTCGACCACGAGGCTTAGCATACGGGGTCGATACTAGTCGACCAGGCTGACTTGCCTCTGGGCTTAGTGGGCTGCCTCTTCTGAATTTGGGCTTGTTGGGCCTACTGGATTATACCGTATCAAGTTGGGCCTCGCGGGCTGTCTCATTTGTAGAAGGGCCTATTGGACCTGTTGGACTATCCCATATCAAAATTAATGATGTGAAATGAATCTTTCTGTATTAATTATAAATGCACATATATAGGTGAAATGATTGATAAATGTATATACCTATATATGTTTGAATGATTAACATGTGATTGGATTTTGAAATGATTGATATGAATTATTTTTAAATATATATGATTATCATATAAATATTATTATGGGGATTTTTTATAAATTAATGATAATAATTTTAATATGAAATGTTTATACACAATAATGAGAAAATCTTCAGAACATAATGTAATATTCATTAAAAATATTTTATAAATACGAAATGAAATAATTTGCTGCTTAAATAAGCCATACTTGGAATAGGTTTGTGGCATACTAGAAATCAATAAGAAAATTACAAGTCAAGAATGTTTGAGCAAAATACTCTTACTTCCTTTGCAATATTTCTTAGACCATAATCTCCATTTTCTTTATTTCTTTTCTTCTTCTTCTTCTTCTTCTTCGTTTTAATAACATCCATCCATAAGACATGGAATTAATGGAGACTCAACCAGTCACAAAATAGCCATCCATAAGGCATTTGATGAGGCCAGCCGTCCACAGAGCTTCAAAGTACATGGAGATGGTAGATGAGGTATCGATTTTTCGTGAAAGCAAACTTTTTAGCAATTAACAATGCAGTGTCCCAGTACCAATTACCAAATGTTCATTCCAACAAATTAACCTCCAAGTATGTGAAAAAAGACCTGAGTAAAGCAGGTTTCATTTTAGCAAAAAAATCATCAGGCAACCTTAGGGGAGACAATCTGGGTTCAAACCCATGGTTCCAACCCAATTTATTTTGGGTTGGGTTGGGTTGAGTTGGGTTAGATTGGGTTTAAAATAATAAAATTAAATTTGGTTCGGGTTGGATTTTAATGGGTTGTTTGTGGGTTGGGTTTTAATGAATTATATTGAGTTTTAAATGAAAATGAGTCTAAAATGGGCTCAAATGATTCCAACCCAATTTCATCCTATTTTGAACTCTCATCCTCCCATTTTTCAGCCCAAATTATTCCTTGTTGTAGATATTCTTGGACTTTTCTAGCTATAGTCAATCTATTGTATTAAAACAACAAGATACCTAAGGATTCGGTCCTTCTCCTGAAACATCATGTTAGTTAAAAAGAAAGCTTGATAATTTCTTATTAAATTTAATTAATAAATAATAATTTACTAGAAAATAAGATTATTCCTTGACGATGAAATACCTACTAAATGACTAAATTTATGCATTAATTGTTAATTTTTGAAAAATAAAAGCTCACAAAATTCAAGCCTCAAAATGTTTAATTGTTGTTATTAATTATCTTATCTTATTGTATATTAAAGTTACTTAGAATTTTAAAATAACTCCTTTTTTCACTTTTTAAAATGCATTTTTAGAAATTTTTTTTTATATCTTTAATGCATGACAGTGGAATTTTAATATGTTTTTCAAT
This sequence comes from Jacaranda copaia, assembly GCA_014898725.1. Taxonomy (NCBI): domain Eukaryota; kingdom Viridiplantae; phylum Streptophyta; class Magnoliopsida; order Lamiales; family Bignoniaceae; genus Jacaranda; species Jacaranda copaia. The sequence goes on from JACGDI010005585.1 coordinate 203,478, forward strand.
GATTCTATTGTATACAAATATATATTAATCAATTAAGAATAAAATAAAGCCGTGGACTTATATCATGTTTGTTTCACAGTAACCAAAATATATCTTAATAATATATATTATTTATGAAGTTAAATATTAAAAAATATTGAATTAGAGAACCAAATATACATAAAACACACACACACACACATTTTATGTATAACTATGGAAACCAAACAACTACCTTTAATGGCTATTAGTAATTGTATTGAGCAGGTAGAATAATTTACAATCTATTAGTAATTGGCTGTATGGGCTTATACTTAATCTATTATAAATGAAATTATAAGGAGTTTATCTATTTTTTTAGCATAAATGGAAAAGGAGTAGGTTGACATTTTGCATCATTATGAAGAGTTTGACTGCAATTGAAGAAATTTGAGTTTTATTGATTCATGTTTATTGGGTACAATGTAAGCATTTTGTACTAAAAATTTAAAATATTTTAAATAATTATGTTTTATTCATTATGCAAGATTGTTGTTTTATGAAAAGAAAAAATATAAATATTATAAAACAATAAGTAAATTTTAAGTTTACTTAATTTGATTTGATTTTCTGCAATTAATAAGAATTTAATAATAATTAATTAACATATGTCAAATAAAGATAAAAAATTTATAATTTAATAAAATAATATAATAATATATTTAGCAATATATATATATATATATTTGTTTTTTGTATTGAACTTGTCCAAACCTGATCTAACTCGTTTTTAACTCAACCTATTTTTAACCCATTTTTATAAAATCATTTTGAGCCCAACTCATTTTGATCCTAACCCACACCCATTTGACATTACTAGACAACCTCCGGGTTTGCGAAAAAGGTCCTAAGCAAAGCAAGTTTCCGTCCTCCATAAGAACAAATTTCAACATAAAAATCAAAAGGTATCAAACCCAGGTTCGACACCTTTTCTCAGCGAGAATATTTGGCCAAAAAAAGACAGCAACAGTCTTCAAAGTGTCCAGGTTCAAATCCTGGTTCATGCAATTTGTCAAAATAAAGAAGTGATAACAACCACCAAAATTCTGGTCGTTCAGAAACCAATTAGAGCCAAAAGATGACAGCATTCCGAAGAACCAAGAAGCAGCCGTGAGCACAATTCTGAACAATGAAAACACGATACATCATTCTATACACCCGAGCCCCTCAAAACTCAATTGGGACTGCAACCTAGAATTCTGAACGAAGGAAAAATTGGTAGAGGCAACAATAACTGAAATCAAAACTGCAGTAGACGAAGTTAAAGCCAAGCCAAGCCAAGCCATGCCATAGTCAATTTCAGCATGTTGCTGCATCTTAGACATGAACAGAGTTTCCAGAAAAGCAACAAAATTCAGTATGGTTTTTGCACAAAATTCCAAACTCAAAAAATGGTTCTTAATCATTTTTCAAAAACTGATATTTGAGAAATGTGATCAAAATTCAGCAGATCTAAAGCTGCACAAGTGCTTAACAATATCAAAATCATTTCAGCAGATTTTGAATCCAACTGAGACTTTTCTTGATGCTTGCGGGGGCACTCAGTGATGTGCCTCCTCAGTCTATACACACCCCACAAATAAACCCAACTGCGGGCCTCATTTCAGCGAAACAAGGATTGATTTCACAGTCTACTAATCACAGAATAAATCTAGCAAAAGCCAGCCTATTATTTGTAAATTTGTTGTGAAAAATAGCAGCAAACTTCCGCAATTTCAAGCCCTACAGCAGCAGACTTGAGGAAATGCAAGCTCCCAGGCAACAGCAAAATTCCAAGACTCAGACCAAATCTCCTAATTCAATTCAAACTCAAATTATTAAATCTCCCACTGTTCAATTTGAAAAACTTCTTCCAAGGTTTTATTATACATATACTCAAAAGTCACATGTTTCCTCTCCTCATACACAAAAAACCCAGTAAAGAAACAATGAGACGGGAAGGCTTAATTGCATCAACTATCTTGATGATAAGATTCAAAACCAACATATCCCCCAATTAATTCTACTGTGGCTTCAGTCTCTTCTAAATATAATTGATACAGACAAGATAATCAAGTTTTATCTTCCTAATGGCTAACATAAATAAAACCCTAATTCAATATCAGATCTATCACCAAACGTCAAATCTTAAAGCAATCCAAGAATATAATAAAAAGATCGAACCAAAATCATAAGAAAACATAGAGTTCCAAAAATTTTAACATCCCTAGAATAATCGCGCAAGATGAAAACTTTATCCACACCCAATGTGATAAAATCATAATTTTCTATCAGCACTACAAAAGAACCGAAAAATAACAAATTCAAGAATTCAAAGACCGAATAAAAAACACCTGAGGTGATTGAGGAAGAGCATCTCAGCCCAAATGCGGCCTTTTACGACACGTCAATCGTCAGCTCCGTCACGCGTTCCATCTCCAAAGTTTCAAAAATTATTTAAAGACCGAATAGAAAACACCTTAGGTGCTTGAGGAAGAACACCCAAGCCCCGACGAGGCCTTTTCCGACACGCCGATCCATCGTCAGCTCCGTCACGCATTCCATATCCATCTCATGATCGTATTTTTCCTAGAAGATAATTTGTGAGGGCAAGATGCCAGCTTTCCACCTTGAGTCCATATGGCAGCAGTGAGGAGGGGCTCCAATCTTACACATAGGTCAGGGCCTTTAAGATTTAGGGGTTTGATTTTCATATTCTTTGTGAAATATAAAGAAAGGTTAATTTTGTCTTTGTATAAAATAATATTTTAATCGACCTTGGTACCTCTGCAACGTGGAAACTTTTTATTAGAAGTTATTATCCAAAAGTAACAGGGCTGTTGAACCAGAGCCAGCCCCTCTAATTTGATTCTTCTGTGTTTTAATCCAGGGTCAGACTTTGGGGAGCTACGCAATTAAGTGCTGATGTGGCCTATGGGCGCCGCTACATTACTTGATAGGTGGCTCCTCGATTAGGGTGAGGAGGTGAGGACCGGTATGTTCCCTCTTTTTCGATATTTTATTATTATTAATAATTTTATCTTTTTAAAAGAAAATGCCACATTATGTATTAGTTATATAGAAATACATTTGTGGATCACTGTATGAAAATAATTATGCTATAAAATGATATTCAATTATCAATATGCATATTTCGATAATTTACAATTGCACTTAAGCAGTTTTGAATAAGTGGCATTTAGGCTTTTATAATGAGTTGAACTGATTAATGAGTCTTGTGATAGACTCAATTATAGCTCAACTCGAGTTAGAATTTTTTTGAGCTCGAGTTTTATAACAACAACCTTACTTTAGTTGTTTGAAAGCTCGTAAACCAGTTCCAAAGCTTTTTTTTTAAAAAAATATTTTTATATATTAATTAGATAATTAATATATCAATAATTTACTTTTTAAATTTTAAATATTTATTATATAATAAATAATTATAATATATTAATAACTTAATATTTTTTTTATGTTAGAAATATTTGGTGAGTTGAGTCCAAATTTGTGCTCGAGCCTTTCTTTTCCTCCTTATTTTGGACTTAAGCTCAATCGCTTAAAAGTAAGCTCATTGAGCTTGAGTTTGAATTTATAATTTTTTATTAAGTTCGATTCATTTAAACTTTTAGCGGCCAAGAGAATTTGATGCTGCACTTGAATATTATTAAAGTAGATTTGTGAATAAAATAAAGAAACATTGAATTGTTGACTCGTTTATACATACAAGAAACGAGAACTTGGTGTGTGGATAAGAAGACATACTTGGATCTTTCTTTAAACCATGGTTAGTTTTCATATTATCAAATAATTCGAATCAAGTGGTTAACTCTATCTAGTGCTTAATTATATCCCGAGGCCCTTGATTCTTTTTATCGGCCGACTATTATTTTTTGTCCTAGGATTTTGGCATTTCCCCCTTGCGTAGATCCTTATCTCCACAGTTACCAGCAGTACGAGAGTGCCCCCCAAGGAAAGAATTATGCGGAAATTGTCGTAAATTCCCATTTCCCCAATACAAAAATCTTATTTTGATTCCTAAGCAATCTTGCTTGGCTGTACAGTTTGGGATATGCTTAGGAGTCAATCACCTTAGCATTCACAACTGCTTTATAGTTCTATCTTTATGATGAAGTGATGTTCCTTTAAGTCTATCAAAGGCATGCTAAGCCTTAGGAATCCCCTCAATGCCTTCACTGTCTTGGGTATTCGCCAATTGATCATGCACTTAATCCATGGCTATTCCTTCCTCAGAGATTATGTGAAAAAGATAGTCAATTTTATTTTCCATGAAATTGTAGTTACTTTTCTTTGCAAACAGCCTTTTTTCTCTTAGAAAAGCAAGAACTTTTCAACAAGTGTTCTCCTCGTCCCCCCAAAATGCATATCAAGAGCTTATTAGAATTAGAATTTTTGAACACTTACATAATAGGGGAGATTTATGCAAATGGGCCACAATAAGGGTGTCAAATCGGATGGGTTGGGTGGGTTCAGGTTAGTTTGAGATAAGAGTATAATATAAAAACGCCAAACCCAACCCAACCCAACCCAAGTTAAATTCAGAGGGCTTAACCCTAACCTAGCTCACAAAAAATCGAGTTAGGTTCGGGTTGGCCTGATTTTCTATCAGGTCACCCAACAACTTAATAAATCTGACCCAACCCAACCCAACCCAATTTATATATTTTATTTTTCATATTTATAAATTCCAATATTATAATTGAGTAGAGGTGTGATTTATCAATAAAATTCATAATTCTACATAATTATTAACGTTTAAGAAACTAAGAAACATAACATAGTTAAAACTAGTCATATGCATAATTACTCCAAATACAAAAAAGGAACAAATTATTATTCAATAAATAATTTTAATGACAACTATCAATACAGAATTAACTATTTAATAGTAAAAATTAAAGTTCAAAGACAAAAATATCAAATTAAAGTCAAAAGACAATTATGATGACAACCATCAAATTCAGGATCTTCTTTGCACCAATAGTTAGTTTCTGCCATTAATTTATAGGCCAAAACTTCAAAAAGAAATCTTCCTTTGATGTGTATTGAAGATTTTAAGATTTTTGAGATTTTGGATATAAAATTTTTCTTGGTTTAGATTATTGGATATGAATTTTTTAAATTTAGATTTTATTTTTAATTAACCAATTATTTTTGGGTTGGGTCGGATTTATTGGGTTATTAGGTCACTCACTTGTTGTTTTGAGGTTTAGCGGATCGATCCAAAACCAATACAATGCTATTCTTCTTTTTTGGGTCAATTTTAGGTCCGACCCAATTTGACCTTAACCTAAAAATGTCAAACTCAAACCTGATATTTTTCAGGTGAGTTATGATCGAGTCATCGAATTAGATTTATTTTGACACCTTTAGCCACAGGCGAGTCGACACAAGTGTTGAAGATGTATTTGTGTTTTTATTGTAAATTAGTATATCATCAAGAATGCCAACACAACTTTCTTTGATGTTCGTGGTGTTGTCATTATTTTAATAAATGTTTGTGGTTCACTTTCTAGTACATAATTTAAGAAATTGGACGTAAAATGGCTTAGACAATTTTGCTTGCTTTTTATACCTAGGTTCAATTTCCTTCATATCTACTTTTTGGAGTTCTCCAGGCCTCTTTAATAAGATCTGCGCTTCTTCATTTTTCAATAAAATACATTTTCAAAGAAACATTTAACAAATTTTATCAAGTGCAGCTTATTTGTAAGATAAATAAACACCTATGAACACATCCTCAATAATAGATGAAATTTAGTATATTTTATCAAGTGTAACTTATTTAATTATCGAACCAAAATTGGCTAGTTTAAATGGGTTTCTACCCAAACCCTCACAACCTGCACTCATACAAGAATTATCCCTGTTTATTAGTTATGTTTCGTTGATATTGTCTAGAATATACTGGAATCTTGCAGCATTGTCTAAAAAATATCATCTATTGGATATCTCTCAGTTAACATCATCCATGGGATTAACAGTATCATAGTTAAATGTAGGGGTGTCCTAGTAACCCAACACTTGAACTGATTTAGCTTTTGACCTCTAATTTTGCGCTGTAATGTTTATTTTAATTTGTATAATGCAGTAAAATGGCAGAAGAGACAACATGAAGTCTCCACACCTATCATTGTTCAGCAGTTTTGATTTATTGATCTTCTAGACTGCGTTCAGTTTTCTATGTATTAGTGTACAAATTTCCTCATGATCGTAAGAACTGTGAGTTATGCCCATTTATTGCTTTAGTGTTGTAAATTTGTCATTCCTAATTAAAATGGATACTATCCATTAATTAAATCTAGCATCATGAATAATATGATTCTTATACGTATCTACATCCATCTGTGTTCACCTATTATTCATTTCTTCCCAAGTTACAGTTTAATAAAAATTTCATCTACTCTATCTAATATTGGCGATTACTATCAATTACTTGAACGCATTTGACAAACATTAATGATAATTACTAAATGAATAAGTGTCCGAAATATGAGCAATCAAATATATTTACTATAATACACGTTAGAAAAAATTAGATAGAATTGAACACAAATGAATATGGATTGAAGCGTGATAACATTTTCTTAAAATGATTATTAATTCATCGATCTGCATTCAATTCAAAATGAAAACTTTTTTTATATCTTTTGACTTCCCTCTACTTTTCCATCCAAATCATACTTTCATCTTTTAGTTTTATTACTTATTTATAAAGTATTGAAAAATTTCTCACTTTTCTTGTGCAGGACAAAACACACTATATTTTTTCATTACAAACTATTCTTCACTTCTTAACAGTGTGCTAATTTCCTGTGGCAAAGAATTTTAGCAAATTAAGGAAATAAGAGCTCAATGCATTATATGGATATGTCAAGTGTATTAAATATTTTTTTATAAAAATAATTAATTAAAAGTCTTGACATATAGATTAAAATAAAAGATGACATATAAAATGAAATAGAGAATCTAAAGTGATATAATGCATGTTTGCCCTAGAAAGGTTTGGTGAATTAATTAACCAAAGTAATCTCCATATAACTAAAGCAATTTGAATAATACCTGATGCTGCAGTGAGCTGAATGGTCCGGAAGTCCGGCGGATTGAGTTGATACTG
>JACGDI010005586.1:14023-84883 GCA_014898725.1 Jacaranda copaia
AAAAAAAAAAGAGAGGGAGACAGAAGGCTGTAAACGAGTTAGGGCTTTGGGGAATGTAAAATGAGGGGTCCAACATCATGAATATGGGGAAGGTGAGGGGTTTTTTTGGAACATCATTGTAAAAGAAAAGGGGAAAAATGGGCTTATACTTATGGGAGCATTTTCCTAGAACAGGCTTGTTCTGGGAGAATGCTCCTAAACAAGGCAAAAATTATTCTCATAAATAATCACAACCTTAGCTTTTATTCAGAAATTGTGGCTTGATTGCATGCTAGTTTGCTTGGCAGTCAAAGCAATCTATAGTGAAAAATTCTCTGGTGCACGTGGAAAGGGAAAATTTGTTGAGAGATTTTTCAACTTAAGAAGTCAACCCAAGAACTTCTAGTAGAAAAAAGGGAAGAACTATTGGTTGTATCTTGGCATTATATTCTGGCATATCATTGTATCAAGTACACGAGATATGAAATTAATACTTTTTAATAAATCATTATCTCCATAAATATATACTTTCATGAAGATGTCTTCCCTTTCAAAGATCACCCTCACTCTGAGCCAATCATAGATCTTTTTCCTAATTTGGTCTTTCCCATTTCATATAATGACCATTCAACACACTCAAACCCCTTATACTTGCATTATTGAACAAAATCCTCCTTCTTCTACTTAAGAACATACATATATCACAACCTAACATTTACGTCATAAAATCTTCAAAAATCAGTAAGCCCTTACATATTTACAAGACTATCACAGCAATATGCAATCCTCTGACAACTCTCATATTTTCTATCCGATTTCTAAGCATCTATCATACTCAAAATTTTCCCTATCACATCAAACCTTTCTCCGTAGTACCTCATCTCTCACTGAACCTCAACACTTTTACCAAGCTTCAAAATTACTTGAGTGGCAACAAATAATACAAGATGAAATTTAGGCTCTAGAGTCTAATAAAACTTGGATAATTATTTCTCTTCCTCTAGGAAAACATACAATTAGATGTAGATGGATTTATAAAATAAAACTCAACTTTGATGGCTCAGTAGCAAGGTATAAAGCTTGACTTGTAGCTAAAGGCTACACACAACAAGAGGGAGTTGATTTCATGGATACTTTCTCCCCAGTAGCTAAACTTATTACTATGAAATTGGTTCTTGCTTTAGTTGTTGAACATGATTGGCATCTATTTTAATTAGATATTAATAATACATTCCTAAATGGTGATTTGTTTGAAGAAATTTAAATGGATTAGCCTCCTGGATATTCTCCTAATCATACACAGCACACACACAAGGTAAAGTTTATTTGCAGGCTAAATAAGTCCTTATATGGCCTCAAATAGGCATCTCTACAATAGTATTCCAAGCTCTCCAATGCTTATTTCAGTTCAATTTCGGACACTCAAAGGCTAACTACAATCTCTTTACACTGGATTCTGGGTCAGACTTTATGGCTCTCTTTATTTATGTTGATGACATAACACTACTTGGTCCATCCTTGACATTTATCAATAGGGTCAAACACCTCATACAAATTTTTTTTAAGCTTAAAGATCTTGGTTCTCTAACGTAATTCCTTAGTCTAGAAGTTGCCAAGTCCAACTCTGGAATTACCTATCTCAATGGCAATACATTGTATAATTATTTCAAGACATTGGCTTTCTTGCATCAAAACCAGCCACTTGCCCACTTGATTCAAAAATGCAATTGAACTTGACAAATAGCGACCCTCTAGCAGATCAATCTTAGTTTAGGTGACTCATTGGCCACCTCTTGTATTTTGACCATTACAAGACCTCATATCACCTTCCTAGTTCATAAATTAAGCTAGTACAGTGCTAATCCTTGCACACCTCATTTACATGTTGTTCACCATTTTCTTTGCTACTTGAAAGCAATACTGGGACAATGTATCTTCAATCATCTAAATCATCTAAATCATCTACACAACTCTGTGCTATTATTGACATAAAATAGGCATCATGCCTCGACTCTAGAAAGTGCACGATCGACTATTGCATCCTTCTTAGGAAATCTCTTATTAATTTCACGAAAATAAAAAAAAAAATAGACCACCATCTCACGTTCCTCCTCCAAAGCAGAATATAAAGCCATGGCCACTACTACTGCTAAATTGGTCTGGGTTCAACAAATTTTTCATGATCTTTGAATACAGTCTCCAAGGCCAACTCTTCTATTTTGAGATAATTTCTTAGCCATACACATCGCCAACAACCCTATATTCCATAAAGTGACCAAACATGTAGATGTGAATTGTCATTTTATTTGAGATAAAGTCTCCGCCAGTGCTATTAAACTCCTCCTAGTCCGTTGAAACAACCAGCTCGTCAATATGCTGACAAAAGCCTTTCTTACCCAGTCTCTTCAATCTATAATATCCAAGTTGGCTGTCCAAAATCTCCACAAGCTATATCAAAAACTTTAATTTTATTATTTCTGTAAATAAGATGTTAGTCCAAAATTAGTTTGTTAACTTATAGTTTTATGATAGTTATTATACTTAGTCACTTTGTTATACCACATTTAATGGCTGACCTTCCTGTATATATTTTGCTAGAATTAATAAAATCTACACACTTTTCTACACTGAATTCACATGCAATGCAAAATTGCCATTTTAGGAAATTTCTCCATTATCAACACTTTACCAGCTATGATAGTTAAAGCACTATTTTCTGCTTGAGTAGGCTTTCCATTTCCTTTTCTTTTATTTGAGGTCTTTTGTTATTCTAATGGTGAAATCACTTTGCATGTACTTTTAGGCTAGTTGTTGTGTTCTATTGGACTTTATTAGAGATTTATTTGATGTCTCTTATCTTTTATTCGATACATAGTGATTTTCCCTACAGCTTTTATGTATTTTTCAATGTTTATGGTCATTAAACCCCAGTAGATTCTAAGTCTTGGACCTTAAATAGAATTTTTGATTTGCTTTTCTCATCTTTCATTATGTGGGGTTTAAATGGCATTGATCAAGAAAATTTAACCTCACTTTAGCCATAATAGAGGATCCCCTAATCAAGTTTATAGAAGTTTTTTTCTAGACAGCTCTAACCATCGAGGTACAAAGTTGTCCATGCATTCTTCGTAAAAGTTAGCTTGGGTAACCAAGGCGTTATGTTCACGTCCCAACATTATTTTACTAGTCTACACTAGTTGGTTGCTACTTCTTCCATAAGGAAAATGTGTACTCAACTATTATTTCTTGTCGCAATGTTAAATTTTGAAAATTTTAACTAGATTGGTAAATGACGCCTTGACCTCTTTGTTATCAAGTTTGTAGGTGGGCTTCGACATATTCAATTGCAAGAGTTAATCTAAACATGTAATCTTCAAACATTACCTTTTGCTAGTCATTTTGGTTTTCCCATTATTGTAACCTGTGCTTCAGAAACATACTGAATATCCATACCTTGATAATACTCGGTGAAAATACTAACATCTTATCTTCAATTATTATCTATTACTAGTCATTCTCATATGGCCATTACTTCAAATTATGTTCGAGAAATATATTGAATATCCATGCCTCAAAGATACTCAGTACGAACACCTTAATCAAACATAATAATCTAGTAAATAATCTCATATGTGAAAGCAATAGTCAATGAGCAATACTGAGCATAAAAACATTAACTCTCATTGATTAGGTTCAATTACTCATCTTTAGTACCAAGCAATTTATTTTGCCTCCTGTGCCTCCCCCTCTAAAAAATACTGACTTTGTTGCAATCTATATTAATCTTACTCAAAATATATATCAAGAAATAGCACTGTGGTATATCTATTAGGATAGAAATGTAACAGTGGGTAGTCGTATGAAAGGTGAATTCCATTGCCTCAATTGCATTCATGTCTCCATCTAAGTATTACCATCTATCACTATCAAACCAATTGATTACACCTGTATAGGATAAACATGCGTGCTATCTCAATCCTTGAGAAGTATGGAAGATATGATGAATTGTTGCTATCTCAATCCAAAACCTCCCATTTCCTCTTATAATAAAATATTAATTATTGAATGAAAAACAAGTAATGTGTACTTTACACTGTTTTATTGTGAACAAACTTGCAAAAGATTGAGCTTCATGTCTTTTTTGGGTTACAAAATTTATTTTGCTACAATAGATTCAATTGTAACTTTACAAAATGTCTTCAATACATGGGTTGCATTTAATATACATGAAATAAGCATGTGCAATTTATAACCTTTTGTTTCAACATTTGCATTTACCTTAGTTTTGTTTATGGCGTATTTATCTAAATAATCTATCTTGCTTTTCAACTTACTGCATATCATGAGTGTAGCCATGCTATTGTTGGCTTAAGTACTAACGAGGCACCATTTATGCGAAGTGGATCCTTTTTACTCATGGTTACCCATCTTTTGCCTAGCTATGAAACATGAATAAACAAGAAGTAATTGTCAATACATAAAGATGTTCAAAGGAGGAATAGTTGAAGAGCTTATCTTTAGCTATGACCATATTACTATTGGGGCAAATAATCATAATATACAATATTTTCCATAATATGATTATTGATACCATATATTAAGCAAGCTCTATAGCTATATCGAGATCAATAGATATACACCTCTAGTGTTTAAAGCGATAATAGCACGGCCATGCTCAAGATATCTAGTGAGCTAAAAAGAAAGATATATCATTTTAGATAACTATGCTATAAAATAAGTCTGAAGATAAAAGTTTGTTTCAAACAAAAGGATACAATTTCCATACACATTAGTAATGATCCACATATGAAAGACATATTGCCAATTGTCAGTTGAATTCTTTGTAGCAAAACGAGGACTTTCTAAGGGCACAAAAAGCACATGAAACTCTAATGTTTTGCAAATATAGAAATTTATTCACAATAAAAGGAGTAAAGTGCATATTGCATGTTTTCCATGCATTAACATATTCTATTGTAGGAGGAATTAGGAATTAGGTAGTAAGGATTGAGATAGCAATGAATTAATTATGTCTTCTATACTATAAGGATCTTTAAATGATTCATCATCTTCTTTTGCAAATTGTAAATTTCTTTTGCAAATTGTAAATTAGGAGTTACTGGCGAACTATATAGCTTAGCTCCTACTTTTCTTGCCTCACCTTGAAGTCAATAACACATTTTCTTTGCAATACAAGTTTTTGCAAGCTCTCTCTAAGATCCATTCACTTTATACCAGATGACTTTCATTTTAGAGGGACAAGTACATGTTGGCATATCAAGCATGTGCACCAATGTATTTTCTTAATTAAAGTAGCATATTAAGAAATCAACATAAAAAAAATTGAAAACAATTTAAAATTTGGTATAAGATTCAAACTGAAAGTAAAAATTGAGAACTGAATAAATATAAAGTTGAATAAATATCAAGTCGAGGCCTATACGAGCATAGCTTCTTTAAGGTGTTATTTGCCTCTCACCGGTGCCCAAGGACTACTGACGAACAACCTCCCAAGATATAATGGCTCCGAACAACCAAAAGTGGCACTCCTATTGGTTGAACCTCCAAATTAAACTGATTTAAATCTCTTGTGATTTATGAAAAATGTATATGTATGTATGAGAATGAATGCCTAGAGAGCTAGAATACTTATGTATTTTTTCTTGATTTTTATGACACTAGATAGCACCTCTATTTATAGGACTAAAGTACTTATTCTTATAAGATATGTGCCTATCCCTATAAGACACATTCTTAACTCTGTCAAACTAAATAAAGGTTGTGCCCTTTATTTTTAATTTTAAAAGACATGAGTTGCAACCTTTTAAGCGAATGGGATATGATTGTTGGAAGAATTAATTTTGATCTCCAAAACCCAAATTTTAAAATAATTCAAACAATAATTATATAGAATAATTATTATTAGAATTTTTGGGCTATTTTTATATACTATCCACTCACTTCCACGTCTTAATAATTTTTGCACATAGCTAACTCTATAGCTTAATTTGCTCATTCAATATCTCACTAATTTTGGCACTTAAATATCTCCTCAATGAGATAAATTAATTTATTTAGGTGCTAAAATTGTAACAATCCCCCACATGAATAAGCAAATAGTCTGATAGATATGCTTATGAATGCAATTGCACGACAGAGGTTCAGCTAAAGTGATATTGCATTGGGAGAGTAGTTTTTAGCTTTGAACCTTCCTTAGTGAGCACTATTAGATGCACTTGCCAACCAGTGAGCATGATGTCTTGAATTGTTCAACTTTTATGTACACCAAGACAATAGCATTGTACACAACACCACTCAATAGTCAGTTTTATAGCTTAACTGTTGTATTCATTTTGGCCCTAAACATTTCTTGGAATTCATGAGCACTACTCTGAGAATTCAGCCATACAAATTCTCATAGGATTGGCCCAATCAGCCCAATCACTAATCATATAGGTGACTTCTCATTAGGAGATTCCTGTTGCATCCCTACTCAAAATGTTGAGATATGAGTGTCATTATGACTTTACGTAGTCAATTGAGATAACTCCACTAGAAAGTAGTTGTCTAATGGTATTATGTCTCCTCTGTATATGTTGAGACTTACCATTATACATACTATTCTATGCCCTTCCTATGGCAGATTGGCTATCGCAATAAATGCAAATTGCTAGCATAGGCTTAGGCAAGTTTAGAACGTCTTCTAAAAATTGGCATAGTCATTCCACTTCCTCGCCTACTTTATCTAGAGTGATGAATTCCAATTCCATCATTAACCTTGCTATGTAGGTCTGTTTCGAGGATTTTCATGATATGGCAACTCCACCTAAAGTGAATACATATCCACTTGTGGACTTGGACTCGTTTGAGTTAGATATCTAGTTAGCATCGCTGTATCCCTTATTTACAATTGGATATCTGTTATAATGCAACCCAACTTCATAGTTTGTTTTAAGTATCTCAATACTCTGACAATGGCATTCCAATGCTCTTGTCCAAGGTAGCTTATGTATCTACTTAGCTTACCAACCACATATGCAATATCTAGCCTTGTGCAGTTCATAATGTACATGAGGCTTCCAGTGATGCTTGTGTATTCTACTTGAGCTTTCCTTTTACCTTTATTCTTGATAAGCTATTGGTTTGCATCTATTTCACCAGACTACTAGTAGGATCTAGGAACCTTTGTAGCACTTTCTCAATATATTGCGACTGTGTTAATGCTATCCCATCTGGTGTTCTTATAATTTTAATTCCAAGTATGACATTAGCAAGACCCATATCTTTCATATCGAAATTGTGAATTAGCAATTTCTTTATCTCCTTGATTATGTCACTGTCGCTTCCCATAATTAATATATTATCTATATATAAACATACAATGATATATTCAGTTGGTGTACCTCTAATATACACACATTTGTCAGACTCATTAATTTTGAAACCATTAGCCATCATTACTTGATCTAATTTAAGATGCCACTGTTTAGGTGCTTATTTTAAACCGTACAATGATTTGATTAACTTAAACACCTTCTTTTCTTGTCCTGGAACCACAAACCCTTCAGGTTGTTCCATATAGATTTTCTCTTCAAGGTCACCATTTAAAAATGCTATTTTTACATCCATTTGATGTATCTCGAGATTATTAATAGCAACAAAGACAATTAATAATTGAATAGAAGTTATTCTAGTCACCAGCGAGTACGTATCAAAGTAGTTAAGACCTTCCTTCTATCGGTACTCTTTGACTACTAGCCTCACCTTATACTTGTCTATCGTACCATTAGCTTTCATTTTCCTCTTGAAAATCCATTTACACCTTAAGGGTTTATTTCCTAGAGGTAAATCAACTACTTCCCAAGTATGCATGATGGACTCTATATCACTATTTACTTCTTCCTTCCATAATGGAGCTTCTGGGGTGGTTATTGCTTTAGTAAATGTCCTTGGTTCACTTACTAATATGAAAGTCAAGAAGTCAAGCAAAAAGGATTTAGACGTTCTATCTTTCTTGCTATGTCTCAGCTCCAAGTCCTCTTTGCTTGAGTTTTGAATTTCTCAAGGTCTTTTATATATCACTCATTCTTCTTCTTTTTCCCACGAAAATATTTCTTCAAAGAAGCTTGCGTTCCTTGACTCAATTTATTGTATTGACTTGAATTTCGTCAATATCATATTTATTTACAAAGAGCCGATGGGCAGCACTATGAAGTGCGTAACCAATAAATATTCCATCAACAGTCTTTAGTCTTATTTTGACCATCTTAAGAGGTGGTATTCCTCCTTTAGCTAGACAACTCCACACTTGAAGATATTGATAGGATGGGGGGCATCCTTTCCACGTCTCATATGGTGTTTTTTGTAATTTCTTGTAGGGTATCTTAAGTAAATGATTTGCAGTTGGCATTGCCTCTCTCCACATGTTTTGAGGTGCCTCTGGATTAATTAATAATGCATTCATCATTTTTTTTAAAGTTCAATTTTTGCACTCAACAATGCTATTTGATTTGGGTGCATAGGGTGTCGTGACCTCATGGATGATTCCATGTTCAACATAAAATTGAACATATTCACCACCTTTATCACTTCTAAGTATTTTAATTTTCTTTTCAAGTTGATTCTCAACCTCATTCTTGTAATGTTTAAATACTTCAATAGCTTTATCTTTACTTGAAAGTAAATAAACATGACAATATCTTGTGCAATCATCTATAAAAGTTATAAAGTATTTTTTTCACCCTCTTGATTGCACCATTTTTAAATCACATATGTTGGTGCGAATTAAATTTAATGGTTTAGTGCTTCTTTCTTTTGCCTTAGAAGGTGTTTTTGTCATTTTTGCCTCAACACAAATTTCACACTTAGATTTTGTATCAAGATCCACCTTAGGCAAAATGCCGCTTTTAGCTAGTTTACTTAAAGTACCAAAATTTACATGTCCTAGTCTATGATGCCATAAATCTAGAGACTCCAAAAAGTAAGCCGAATTTATTTTATTTCCATTAATAACAACTTTTGGTACATTTTTGGGTATGATGGTCATTACATTCATTTTAAAAAGACCATCACATAAACAACCTTTTCCGACATACACACCATTTTTGGTAAGTACAAATTTGTCAGATTCAAAAACTAGTCTAAATCTATTTCTACTAAGCAGAGGACCTGACACTAAGTTCCTTCTTACATTTGGCACATGAAGCACATTGTTGAGAATCAGCTCCTTCCCAGAAGTTATTTTCTACACCACTTTTCCAATTCCATATGCCTTGGAAGTTGAAGAGTTTCCCATGACCAAGTTCTCATCTTTAGCATCCTCATATGTTGTGAACATGCTTTTGTCTGAGCACACGTATTGAGTGACCCCAATGTCCACCTACCACTGTTTGGGATTTTTAGTTAGATTTACCTAAGAAACCATAGCTGACATGTTCAAGTCATTGACACCATCTAAGAGATTATCTATTTCAGCCACGTTTGCAAGAGCAACATTTCTCTTCTTTGAGGGCCCATCTTTCTTTGGAGTTCCTCCTTTTTGATGGTATCGGTAATCCTTTATCCTATGACCTGGCTTGCCACAAATATAGCAACTTCTCTCAAACTTCTTTCTTTTCTTTTCTTTCTTTTTTTTTTTTTTTTTTTTTTTTTTTTTTTTTTTTTTTTGTCATTTTGGTTGTCAGAACCATCCTGTTTTCGTTTGTTCAAAGGACCTTGCTCCACGACATTTTCCTTACTTTCATAAGCATTGCCATCATTTTTCCTTTTAGGGAACCTATTATCTTTCTCTATTCTCAACCTTAAGATCAAATCCTCAAGGTTCATCTCCTTGTGTTTGTACTTGAGGTAGTTTTTGAAGTCCTTCCACCCAAAGGGCAATTTTTCAATGAAAGCCGCCACTTGGAATGCCTCTCCAAGTGCCATTCCTTCGGCAGCCAATTCATGTAGTATCATTTGGTACTCATTTACTTGGGACAACACAGACTTTGAGTCAATCATAATAAACTCTAGAAACTTACCAACTACAAACTTCTTCGTGCCGGCATCTTCCGTTTTGTATTTTTTCTCCAATGATTCCCAAAGTTCCTTAGCTATAGCAATGTGACTATAAACATTGTACAATGCATTGTCCAACCTACTAAGTACATAGTTTTGCACAAAAAATCTCCATGATTCCATGCATCAACTGCTACTACGGTCTACACATGCAGATTTTCCCTTGAAGTAGGACGTTCTTCCTGCAAGAACCTTATAAGGTTCAAAGTGGTGATATAAAATAGCATTTTTGGTTGTCATCTCTTGAAATCTTTCTCGTTGAATTTTTCTGATTTCTCCGCTTGTCCAATTGCGACAGGAATAGGAGCAGTGACAACGAGAGCATTGGCATTCCTCTACCAACACCCGCCACGTTGAGCTTACTAGGAACATTTGGCAAATCATCTGTTGAAGCCATAATGAATTTCTACAAGCAATATCAATTGGCATAAGAGACTTAAAGATTTCAGCAATAGAAAGCATAAATTGATTTTTACTACCAGTTCAGGAACACAGAATCCGAATCAAACGTCAACTTACACAACAAAAAGATGGAATAAAGTGAATTACAACAGATAGACAGATAATTGTTAGATTACCTCTTAATTAGAAATAGTCAGGAAAATAGGTAGAACACAAATTAAAGTTTTGAACAATTTTATAGCATATGAAAAGAATCAGAATCTATAGAATTATGCAAGTATGTTACTTTACTATTACCGAATTAGTGGGCCTTTTACTTTGGCGATTCTAATGTGCAGAGGATGTTGTGCGGATTCGAGTAATTGAAGAACACATCAATATCAGAAGTACAACACACCAAATCAATGTTCAAACATAAGGAGATGAGTACACTTCTTTCTAAATTACACACACACACATATATATAATCGACAAAGAGGCTTAAGACGGTCAATTTATGGGAAACTTAGTGTAAATGTGTTGGTGTATTCAGAGTTCCATCACACACTTTGTGGAGATATTAAAAAATTAATAGAGGCATGCAAAAGTCACACTTTGAACAAAATTTGACCAAAGGCAAGATGCAATAGATTACAACAGACCTCTATATATGGAAACATATACGAACATAAAATTTTATAGAATTGAAAACTAAACAAAATGAGATTTTACAAATTTTACGGATTCCAAATTGTATAGGGAATTTTTAAATCACACACTAATTATGCTACTTTATTATGAAACAAAGTACTGGAGTTAAAACCTTAAGATTGTTGGCATATCAAGTAGTGCACCAGTGTATTTTTTTAATTAAACTAGCATATTAAGAAATCAACGTAAACAAAAATTATAAAATAATTTAAATTTGGTATAGGATTCAAATCGGAAGCAAAAATTGAGAACTGAATAAATATCGAGTAGGCCTCCGCACGAACACAGCTTCCTTAAGGTTTTATATACCTCCCACCAGTGCCCAAGGACTACTGACGAATAACCTCCCAAGATACAATGACTATAAATAACCAAAGACGGCACTCCTATTGATTGAACCTCCAAACCAAATTGACTTGAACCTCTTGTGCTTAATGAAAAATATGTATGTATGTATGTATAAGAATGAATGTCTAGAGAGCTAGAATACTTGTGTATTTTTTCTTGAGTTTTACGACACTAGACAATCCCTCTATTTATAGGACTAAATTGTTTATTCCTATAAGATATGTGCATATTCCTATAAGACATGTTCCTAATTCTGTCAGACTAAATAAAGGTAGTGCCCTTTATTTTTAATTTTAAAAGATATGGGTCGCAACCTTTTAAGCGAATTGGATATGACTGTTGGAAGAATTACTTTCGATCTCCAAAACCCAAAATTCAAAATAGTTTAAATAATAATTATATAGAATAACTATTATTAGAATTCTTGAATTATTTTTATACAATATCCACTCACTCCTACGTCTTAATAATTTTTGCACAGAGCTAACTCTTTAGCTCAATTTGCTCAGTCAATATCTCATTAATTTTAGCACTAAAATATCTCCTCAACGAGATAAATTAATTTATATAAGTGCTAAAATTCTAACAGTATGTTAATGGGAAAACTAAGTGAAATAGGTTACACCATATACGTCCACTTCGCAAAACGTCTAATAACATTAGGGTGCATATGCTTAAAGCTTGAATGAAGGTTGAATGCCCAAAATGCTGAAAGAATTTCACAGTGATGCCTTTATTTACAAGATAATACCAAGTTAGAAATTTTGGCTTCAAGATCTGTGATGGCGATGCATGAATATCAGCTTATATGTGTATAAATTTGACATTACTCATCAGGTTGCCTTCGCCTTTATGTCTGCAAAAGCATATGTAAAAGTTTTGATATTCATAGCATGGACATAGAGGATAAATGATAGACACAAGTACCCGATGGCCTGGAGTTCTACTACCCTGCTTTCTGTTTCTTGAGTGGATAACTGCATAAAGATTAAATAAATTTCGGTGAATGAGACTATAGGTGGTGGAGATTTTTTTTATTCTTTACAGAGATATATAGGGTGACAGTGACATAAAGGAGCACGGGACAAGTAAATGTTTCTCATTAGGATACAATTATCTATTGTCATGATTTTCAAGATTTGAGATTACATGTGGATAAATTAATTTTACCTAAAAGAATTAGATAATTGGACTGAAAATTTGGATGCTGCCAAAATAGAATACATTTTGATTGTGGTCTTCCAAAATGTGAATTCATTTATCTAATGCAACAAATGCGTTTCATGTAGATGTATTACTCGACTTAGGACAAGTTGCAAACTAATACCTACTATGTCATAAGAATTACAAATCCCTCATGTGAATAGTATTAGAACCAATGCTTCTAAATACCCTGAAGTATCTGCTTTGAATTTCTTATATATCTATGTTTGAAAAAAAACCAACTTTGGTGGTTTTGGATTCATTTTAGTTTTTATATATCTATGTTTGAAAAAAAAAAACTTGTGAATAAAAGAAATATTTGTAAAATTGAAAGAAATAAGTTTATTGCAAATATTTTATTGTAGATTGAAAAAAATAAATTTTCTGAATGGATAAATTTTAAATTTCATAAATTATCATAAAAATAAAAATCTTGATATAATTATCGAAACATTTTTTGATAATTTTTATTAATTTAATTTGAACAAAATCTAAATTAAACGGAATAATTACAAATTGATTAAAATAAAGATATTTTTTTTAAATTTAATTTCTATTTTTGTTCAAAATTATAAATTTAAAATTTCTTTAAAAATTACAAAGTAATTTTTTGCCAATTTAACTTTTATTATTTATAAAAAGTTTGTAATGAAAATTGGCAATGAAACTTTTAGTGAAAATTATAAATCATTTGTAATTATAAAAAAATCATTTATAATTATTGCTAAACATTTTCATTAATTTTTTTATTAGTAACAAAAATGAAATTGACAAAAATGATTTTGTAATTTTTAATGAAAATATTAAATTTATAATTTCTTACAAAAATAAAAATTAAATTAACAAAAATTGGCAATGGGAATTTTTAATGAAAATTATAAATACTTTTTAATTAAAAAATCATTTATAACCTTTATTAAAAAATTTCATAACCAATTTTTCATTAATTTTTTTTATTAGTAATGAAAATTAAATTGAATTATTTTGTAATTTTTAACAATTTTTTTTCATATTTATTTTAACCAATTTGTAATTATTTCATTTAATTTAGATTTTGTTCAAATTAAATTAATAAAAATTATCAAAAATATTTTATGATAATTATATCAAAATTGTTATTGTTATGATAATTTATGAAATTTAAAATTTATCCATTCAAAAAATATATTTTTTTCAATCTACAATAATATATTTGTAATAAACTTATTTCTTTCAATTTTACAAATATTTTTTTATTTACAATTTTTTTTAGATGCAAATATATTAAATAAAATGAATCCAAATGCACCAAAGTTGTGGTGGTGTAGTGGTTGGTGAGTAGTCTTTCCATGCTGAGGGTCTAGGATTTGAATCTAGGCTACAACATTTTCCTAGGATTTGAATCTAGGCTACAACATTTTCCAATGGATATTTTCACTAATGTGGCTATCTAAAGCCACTTGAATGGTGACATAGGAATTGGTGTACATGTGGTCAGTTTACATAGGCAAGGCATGCACACATATGTGGATGACATGAAAAAAATTGCCATATGTCGCAAAATCCCCAAACTGTGGCATTTTCCGGCGATATATTTTCGCTAATGTGGCCAGTTTACATGGACAAGGTATGCACATATATGTGGATGACATGGAAAAAATTGCCATATGTCGCAAAATCCCCAAACTGTGGCATTTTTCGGCGATATATTTTCACTGATGTGGCTATTTAAAGCCACTTGGATGGTGACATGGGAATGTGGCCAGTTTACATTGACAAGGCATGCACATATATGTGGATGACATGGAAAAAATTTCCATATGTAGCAAAATCCCCAAACTGTGGCATTTTTCGGCGACATATTTTCACTGATGCGGCTATTTAAAGCCACTTGGATGGTGACAAGGGAATTGGTGTACATGTGGCCAGTTTACATGGACAAGGCATGCACATATATGTAGATGACATGGAAAAAATTGCCATATGTAACAAAATCCCCAAACTATGGCATTTTCCGGTGATATTTTCCACAATTTCAGGCAATTTGTCCTTATCAAATCAGGGCAATATGTACCAAATGTGTGAAATTGGTCGCTGGAGTGGACCAAATCAGAAAATGCAAAATCATAATATACTCTTTTCGTGGACGACCATAATTAGAGGACAAAAAATGCATTTATCCCATAGAATGGCCAGTCTGATGATATGCAGTGAGCTAAAAAGAAAGATAGATCATTCAAATAAAAGAAAAGGATATGTATTGCATATACATTATGTAATGGTATATTACATGTTATCCGCAAATGAAAGACACTTTACTGAATTATCAAATGAATTCTTTGTAGGGAAGTGAAAACTTTCTAAAGCCTAGAAAAGCACATGAGGTTCAATCTCCTGAAGATACAGAGAATTATTCATATAAAACGAGTAAAGTGCACATGGCTTGTCTTTCATGCAATACTTCAACAAACGTTACTTGTGGCTTTAATATTGTAATCCTAATTAGTTAATTGGTGCAGGTTAGCTCTAGCTAGATGGGAAAAGAGACAAGCCAAAGTCTTGGTTAGAACTCTGACTGAAAGTCCAGATTTGTTATTCTGAACGCGAAGGCAACTAAAGTTACGTGTGAAAGAATTCTTATTCTTTACAGAGCTATCATTGTAGAGTAAAAGTGGGGTAAAACAGCACCAGACTAGTAAATATTTCTCATTAATATAAGAAAGTCTTGAAGGGTTTGTCTTCCTAATATATATATATATATATATATATATATATTTAAGATATTTAAAGTCAAGGGCTTTTGGCAATTTGAAATTTCTGAAGAATTTTGCCAATTCTTTTGGGATGAAAAGAGCTGCATAATTTTCCTTGACTATGTTAATGCATCAAAACTTCTAAAATTCAGGAACTCTCAGTAAACATTGTGGCACCAACAGTATTAAAGTCTAGACGTCGAAGCTCAAAAAGTTTTAGAATAAAAACAACAAAAACAAAACTGATGTATAGATAAGATCTTGCAAAATGTAATAATAATCTCGTAACGTGCAATATATGTTTAAAGCAATAAAAATTGAAGATAGGTAAGAAATAAAATAATTTTTAGAGCAACTTGTTACATTCTTGCCGTAATGAGATCGTTGGTCAATGCCATGTATTTCGAACCTTAATGGAAAAGCAAGTCATGGCACCCATACCCCATTTGCAATATGACTTGAAACTAAATAATGCTAAGTGAATGTTACCCTTGTGCACTTACATGCAATTTAAAATTCTGTACAAGGTGAAGTTGTTTACCTGTTCAGAATCTTGTTGGACTGAGTTGGTGTAAGGTCTCTCCCATGTTCCCACTTGTTTATTGTGTTAGCATCAAAATTGGAAGATTTTTCTAAGTGTCAATAATTCCAGTATTAAATTGTCTTATTTGTGTATTATTTCTCCCAATAAGCATTGGACAGATTATACCGGGATCATCCCACCAATTTGGAGCAAAAGTATAGGTCTTTTGTCATTTTTCTACACTAGACACTTACAGCACCATTCAAAATTCTTTGCTCCAATGGGTGTTTTTATCTATTATTTTGCATCATAAATGCAAAGCATATTAAATATTTTTTTATAAAAATATTTAATCGTTTATCAAATATACTTAACTTATATTCATAAAATAAGATAGATGATGAAATATACTATTTGGAAAGGAACTGCATTGTTTGCTACATGCTTTTTAGTCATAATTATGACAAATTTCTCTATTTGTTTGAATGGTTGGATTATTTGCTTGATTATAATTGGTTGTCATGTAGTATGGTGCTAATTAAACGTCGTTTACCAGCCATATTTTTGTAATTATTTCTGTATTAATTTATTGCCAAGATAGGAAAAACCTCCAATTATAAGAGAGAATAACAACATCATGACGACAACTCTTCACATACATGAAAGGTCAGTTGAGACTTAATCAGCACCCATTACATACCAGTTTCCTTCGGCATATCGTCGAACTCAATCCAAAAAGCAAGAACTGGCAGCCAAACTGGACAAACTAAAACTTCAGCTATTCATAAACATATATACAATTACATTTTTTTTTTACAAGTCATGCAACAAAATCTAATGTAAAAATCACAGAAAATAAAAAGAAGAAGAAAATAAAAAACATACAAGAAATAAAACAATATATTATCTAACAGTTGATGCAACAGTTTGAGCCCAAATTCTGAGGTGATCTTTCATGCTGATTTCATTCAGTGAAGTTGGGATTCTCCAGTTCATCAGATGGTCATTATTAACCTTCATCTCATTCGAAACTCCCCATGCCTCAGAAAGATAAGGCCTGGAAACTTGAGGAGCGTCTTCCTCAACTTTTTCATCATAATCCATTTTGCCCCATTTTTGCAGCCCTGGAATTGTTGAAACCAGGCTTGAACTCTTGTCCTCTTCAGTGAAAACAAATCCCAAGTCCATAAACCCTTTTACTTCCTCAAATTCCAGGGCTGATAAGCTTCTGCTCATCCCTTTTCTCCCTTTCTTTCTCCTGCTACACTGTTTCTTCTCCAGTGATTTCTCAGCCTTTTCTTCTCTGCAGAATTGAACGAGTTCTTTTCCAGATAAAATCTTCTGCAGCTTAGGTTTGACGATGACTGATCTAGTTGAAGCTGATTTTCCTGCGGCAGTTTCTCTGAAATAGTCACTTATATCCTGGCCCAAACACCGCTCACTTAACGAACGAATTTGAATTTTTGTCGCCCCACAAATCTTTGATTCTTCACTTTGATCGTGCACAAATTTGGCTGCAGGAGGTGGAAGATTATGTCTACAACTAAAAATTCCATTTTCGAACCAGCAAGAATCGAAGAATTTCAGAACTTCTTCGGCTTCCATCTGTTATTTTATTTTATTTTTTTGCTCCTCCGAATGAAAGATTTTGATGGATAAAAAAAAATGAAGTAATTCAGAAAGTTTTGTAATGGAAGCAATACATATTGTGGATTAGAATAATGATCCTGATTTGATGAGCATATCACCAGAAATCTTGCTATTAGTTGGCTGGCTGATTAATTATTGGTATATAATATAAGCTTATGTCATCCTCCTGTTGAAATTAATAATGCAAGTACCCTCGTCTTTATTCCAATCATTGTAGGGGTAGTTGACAACTAATATCAATAGCATGAAGGAGGAGAAAATTGTGAGCGAAATCTAGAAAATTGTATGTTGGACTGTTTCAAAACTTAAGTCGTGGTGAGATTAATTAATTTTATAAGCATCTAGGCATGATTCAGCTTCTTCCCCATGCAAGATTGTAAGGCAATATAGAAATTTTACTTATCCAAGCTCTCTCCATCTTGAAAAAAAAAAAAAGAATACGTGGCATAAAAACGCAAGTAATAATACGTGTGTGTCGAACCTAAAATGTTTAATAATTTTGCCCCTTCTAGGAGTTGGGGTGTGTTGGATTAGCTTGAAGCACTTATTTTTATTTTTTTAATATTAGAGAGGCAAAAATATCTTTAATATTTTGACATTTTTGCGATTTTATCAAGTATATAGTTTATTTAAGATGTTGAATATATAAGGACAAATAATAGATATTTCACCAAGATCAAGCACATGCAATGAACATGAATATAATAATCACATGAATACAATGTTTTCTACCTATTTGTTTAAACTCCAGCTAAAATATAAAAGAGCTTTTTGCAGTTAGATTTTGACAATTGCTCTTATAAAACTCAAATTATAGCATTTGTCATTCTAATTGTTGAAATATTTTTGAAAAGTCCACTATATTATTACATATTGCATTCACCAAAACAATCAAATTGACTAGACAATAGTACAAACTGGACACTGAATTATGAATAGAGGGAATACAATATATAGTTTCAACATATACAAAGTGAGTAAATGTGCTGTTATACATGCTATACATTCTTGAAGATTGAAGGGCCACGGAAATACTTGAGTACAATAGAAATGCTGCACGGATATGGAATTAAGAGTCTTTTCAATAGTCAACAAAATTTGAGTACTTTTTCTTTCAAATATAGTGCATAGAATTCTCAATTTTCAAATGTTTCCAAATTTTTTCTAATGATTTTTTGTATTCAATTTTTCTTCTGGATTAGCATTTGTAGTCTTTAATTTTTAGGAAAAAATGCATTTTACCCCCTTGT
The DNA here is from genome assembly GCA_014898725.1 of Jacaranda copaia. Taxonomy (NCBI): domain Eukaryota; kingdom Viridiplantae; phylum Streptophyta; class Magnoliopsida; order Lamiales; family Bignoniaceae; genus Jacaranda; species Jacaranda copaia. The sequence continues at coordinate 32,857 of JACGDI010005586.1, forward strand.
AAAATATCTAATTGACTGAAAACCTCCCGTATATTTTTAATTAGCATAAACCCTCTTGTATTTTTGATTAAATTGCATAAAAAGGTCCGTGTAGCATGTTAGTGGCGCACACGCTAAATGTGCAATTTTTTCTTACTTTTGAAGCTTCTTGATGCCATTAAATGATGTATTTGCCCTCCTATTATAATGAAAGAAATGTCATCCATTTTCCCTCAATTTGACCACTTTTTGTGGGGATAATTATTGCAACTCACCTCAAACAACTTTTGAAGAAACAAGAATGCGCTAGCTACGGTTTTAATTTATTTATGAAAATTTTTTATTTAGGTATTAAAATTGATTGTGTTTAGGAGTTGATGGAAGCGGCTTTTTTGATCAATTCTCAAGTAGAAGTTTAACAATGAAATAAGAGTAATTGAACAATAAATAAAATACTTTGTATCAATACAAACAAGACAGAACAAATTCAATAATTTGTACATTGGAGTTTAGAACAAAGCAAAAATTCAAACAACACAAAGTATCATAATTTCAGAGATGACACTTTTTATTTAAGCCTAAAATATCTAAAAATCCAATTAATTAAATGAAAACATTTTTTGAAAATAAAAATAAAATTTATAGTATAAAATAGGATAAAGCAGCACGTTACATTCATGATTAAGTTGGGCTTAGCATCAACGATTTCAAAACAGAAAAATAATCTGATAAATAGTTTGCTTCTGAATGAAATATCCCATAATCATCCAATATGCAGTAGAAAACCAAGACTATGCCTCAAATTTGGGGCATATGGGGTTTAGGGTTTCTCTTCGTTTGAGAGAGAGGGGATGCTTGCCAACATTCAATTGGAATAGAAAAGGCATGACTTTTAACATATAAAGGAGGACATTTTGGTCTTTTGATAAATCTTAAAATCATTTAAATGAATTGGGAGAGTACGCAATTTATTCAAAAATACAAGGGGGTTTATGCCAATTAAAAATATATAAGGAGTTTTCAGCCAATTAGACATTTTAGAAGGGGGTAAAATGCATTTTGCCCTTTTTTAATGGACTTTAGCCCATTCAGATTTTGATGTCCTTCTTAGTGAGCTCTCTAACCTTTCTATGCATTTAATTCATTTGATTAATTGGTTCGTTTTAGTTGTTTTTCTTGTTTACCCTTGTAAACTTAATTTGTCATATAAGTAGAAATATGAGTATTTATTTACTTTTAATATTTGTGTTGTTAGTCCTTAATGGTATCTTAACATCATTACTTCATGCATCATTATAGACAATAAAGAAAAGGAAAGAAAAGAAAAGTTAAGAGCACAAATGTCATTAATGCAAACAAAGACAATTGATCTCTTCAACGAGTTACATTGTGGTGGTTTGTTGCCTAAGCATTTCTTGCTATGCTTCATTGCCAGACTGCAATTCAACGACAGGTTGCTATTGCTTAATAAAAAGTCGTCTTTACTCAAGTGGACTTTAAGAATAATAATTGTATAACAAATTAGCAATCAGTAAATTTACAAGCCACAAAGTCTATGTCTCTAATCACTCTTAATTCTAATTAACAATTAGGAAATTAAAGACTCAATGTAGTCAAAATTGTCTTCAATCTGCAAAAGGATCAATAATCACCAAGCACTCACCCCACCCCCAACCCAACCAAACTGGCTATCGGCCACTAATTCATTTAAGCACTTTTATGCAGATTTAGAGGTTGGCAATGTTTTAAGTGGCATTATTAGGTCTGAGCAGACCAATAATTTTCATTGACTGAACAATTTACAATTATCATCTGGTTTTAGTTAAAGTGAATTCACCAATCAAAAAATAAATATAATTACATTTATAATGTTATACTAAATAACTGAGTTTTATAAGATTATATCTGGACTTTTTTGCTTGGAAGTACTCTAAAGTACATCTTTAGAAAGCTATATAATTAACACAATGAAATTGAGAACACATCTTCTAAAGTACTTGTTTTTAGAAAGCTATGCTTAGCATATATACACACTTCAAGATTGGAAGAAGAAATTCTTCTAAATTCATCTCTCTTTAGTGCAAATTATTGCAAGACTTGATCCATCATACCTAACCAAACACAGATCAATTATTATTACGTTTGTCGTGTAATTAATCATTTTTTTAACTGTACATCGATCACATATTCATCTACCATATATTTAGTGTCGAATGAGTTCGACACTGAATTCGCCTATTCGCTTTTGAAAGTACCCTTTTTTTGTTTTTCGCCTTGCCTTTTCGGCATTGAAGCTAAAATATTTCTACTGCCACATTAACAAAATTTAGTAGCATAGTCATGCCTACAGCTTCTCAATTAAATTTACAGTTAGTCTGTCGGTTATATGTTTAATCTATATATTTCCTTACAAAATTATGTGATTTGAAATTAGATACACTTGGCATGTGTTGAATAAATTGGAATAAGATATGAAATACAAAATGGAATAAATGACCCAGAATGCGAAAAGCGAACAAATGGTTTTTGAGCTACTTTCACAATATCATTAATTGGGTTCTAAAGCTAACTTTTGTTACGCAACGGGTGGGCGTATCTTTAGTCTTTACATGCTTTCCAGTTTCGAAGTGAACGTTCCTAAAAGTGAGTCATTTCTGCAGACATTTACCTAAAATTCTCATGTCACTACCTTTTCCTTTACTTCAACTATTAATTTTTGTATTCTCTGTGTATCCCAAAATGCTTGAAAACTATTATGCTTGCAATTAGAATTTTCACCGCCTAAGGATTCAATTTGTTTGCTTTCCAAATAATCAACTGAAATTAAGAGTGGTTCGACAGAAAGACATATAGGAGTGAGGACCAAATATATTTTTGGACATCATCTTACCAATAATGAGAAATTTTTGGTGTAACATACTGTTGTCAAATATTACATCCTTAAAATTCGATTTATTGACTTCTTAAAACATATATCTCTAATATTTCCCTAGTTAAATTATTTCATTAGAAGAGAAGATTTATACTAATTAATTGCTTCCACACTGAAACTGAATTGAAGATTTCCACTAAACCAAGACATATTCTTTGCTGATGACATCCACTGACGACCTTGCACGTTCATTTCTTAATCAAAGCCTGCAAAGACAAAAGAAATGACAAAAGTAAGTGGCTACATCAAAATTGGCGATAATTATATATTTGAAATGATAATATTCTTCCTTTTGTTACAATAGATTTTTACAAGTTTAACAGTAACAAAATTTATAATTCAATTATCACTATTAATAATTGACAACAGATGCATATTAGCAATGAAAATCTTATCACGAATCATAATGATAATTATTATTATTATTATTATTAAGTTATTATAAATCTAATCACTAATTTTCACATACTGACAAATTAACATATTCGTTCTTGACCCTACTAAAACATATAGTGAAAAACAAAAATTACCATCGCTTAAAAAATATCATTAAACACTAATAAAATAAAAATTGTTGTTAATGATAATTTTTGTATCGTCCACTTAATATTTTTTCATTAATATTATATACTTTTTGTTGTATCGTGGACTTGTTAAATAAAATACTTCTTGAAAAGATTTGTGAAAAATAGCGGCTCGAATAAATATCTGGCCGAATTAAATTGATTCTTTCCTTGTATTCTCGAAGGATTTATATAGCTTGGGTGTTGTACCAAACAGATCTATTGAATTGAACTCATATAACTTTTGCTAAATTTAACTTTAGTTCTTATTTCAGTAGGCTTCTTCATAAGCTAGGCTGATCACCACAAAGATTATGTGTTCATATATCGTCATTTGTTACTTGAAGGGTGTTTGAGTGAGCTTATAAGCTCCTAAAAATATATTATATAAGATGTTTAAGAGTTTATAAAATGTTAAAGAGTGTTTGGTAGATTTTTTTTTTAAAAAAAAAGAGCTTATAAGCTTAAAAAATAAGATGTTATAAGCTCTTTTTTAAAAAAGTAAGGCGTTCCTAACTTATTTTGAAAATTTTAACAATCTCTCTTAATTTTAATTATATTAATTATAAAATTATCATTATTAACATCTTATAAGCTCCAAAAATATTTTATAAGATGTAGGAGCTCATAAGACCTTTTAAATAAGTTTAGCCAAACTCACTCTTAGGGTGAGCTTATAAGCTCCTCAAGACATTTATAAGATGCTTGAGAGTTTATAAGATATAAAAAAGTATTTAGTAATTTTTATTTTTTTTTTGAAAAATAGCTTATAAGCTCCTAAAAGAAGATGTTATGAGCTTATAAACTATTTTTTTTAAAAAAAATAAGAGTGTGTTTAGCAAAGCTTATTTAAAATATCTTATAAGATGTTTTTGGAACTTATAAGATATTAGATCTTATTTTTAGAATAAGTTGTTAAAGTGTCTAGATAATATAAAATTTTAAAACTTATAAGATGTTAGTGATGGTAATTTTGTAATTAAAATGGTTAAAAATAAATGATCTTGTTAAGATTCTAGAAATAAGTTAGAGTCTTCTCATTTTTTTTAAGAGAGCTTATAAGATGATATCATCTTATTTTAGAATCTTATTATAAGCTCTTTTTTAAACAAATTTACCAAATACTTTTTATCATTTTATAAAATATTTTGAGGAGCTTATAAGCACACCTAAACATCTTCTATGTTTACACATAAATAGTCCTTATTCAAACCAACAAGAATCGAAGGGCTTCCAAACTTGTTCCGCATCATCTTTTTTTTGTCCTTCTAATGAAAGAATTTGATGGAGAAAAAATGAAGTGATTTAGAAAGTCTTGTAATGCAAGCATTAAATATTTTGGATTAGAATAATTGTGACACCCTACTCAGGGTAACCCCAAGCTGAGATATCAAAATAATTCAATCCTAAATCGGGACCTGAAATACTCACAATAGCCCCCAAGAACATTCTTTTCAATACTATCATACCATAAGTAGTAGAAATAATCATCTCAATCATTACTTATAAAATGATAGTGATCAAATAAAAGTTCATTCTTAAAAGGTCAGCAAAGCAAATATGTACAGTCCCAAAATACTTATAGTAACTTTGACATATAACATCTCTAAGTCCATATGTAACATTCTTAAGGCCTTTGAATACATTAACACATCTACTATTACAAAAGAGAGCTTCTTTTCTTGTCAGATCAAAACTTTCATGCCTAGTCAGTCCTGTTTGCAAAATTTAAGGGAAATATGGATTTGTCCAATGGACTTAGTGAGGGATATATAATTAAGCAGTAATAGGAATCTGTTAAGGAAAAAGAACATCTTAACATATTTAAAATCAATAAACAGTACAAGTGCAATTACGATTCAAGCAAGAACAATAATAACAATAGGAAGCTTTCCTGCCTTATTGCTCCTAGAGCAGTTACAAACAAGCAAGAACGAGTACAACGAGCAATCCCTTACAGTATATGCATTCTAACAAAATAAGTAAGACATGCATAAATTCACCTTATGCCATTCAAACAAGTACTTCCAAACAAGGCAACTCGGCATATAATTGGTGTGCCCATACGAACTATATGGTGTACTGCAATGCCCAAGGGAAAATTCCTAGCATATCGTGGACACCCAGGTGGACTACAAGGTATTTTCCATGTATTCCAACATTTTACATACGATTGGCATTCAGCCTAAGTATTATCAGCAAGTACGAGAAGTACAACAAGTACGACAAGTATGAATCAAGCAACTAAACATGCTGGCAAGGCATCTGATAATAGAACAATACCAATAACCAAACATAACAAGTACCAATCAAGATAGATAGGAGTTTTGGGCGCCAGAACAAACAAGAGCGACTCAACAAAGTGATACAAGTACTAACCCACACAAGGGTATACAATCAAACAATCGAGTATGATCAAGTACACAATCAAGTACTAATCTCATCTAAATGAGCAAAAATAATCAATTAAGTTACGAGCAGGTATAGTTAAGCACATTAACCTTCATGGGATTATGCCATAAGAACAAATAGATGTAACAAGGTCAAATGGTAGACCCTCACAGGGGTTTTCAACAAGTAATCAGTAAGTGTCTATAAAGCAATAACCCAAAGTGAGAGGCCCTTACCTTAGTTATTTCAGTAATGTAGTCAAAATCAACAGTTTACTGATTCTCAATTCCCTACTCCTCGTCACCTAACCAAGAGAGCATATTTATAGTCAAAATCCATGTTTGACTCTTTAACACAACACCATCATGCTTATTATTAATCTAAAATTACTAATCAACCCCTTAACATGATAGTTTAAAGCTTAAACAATGCTACCATCTCGCAAACAACTAATAACATAAATTTTACCCAAGCACAACTCAAATTCCAAATTTGTTTCACTTATCAAGATATATTAGTCCTCGTTATACAATTTTTCATCATTTTAACCTAATATCTCAAAATTGTATAACTCCATAATTAACCTCATTCTTATATACAAAAATCATGGTCATAACATAATCTTGTCCAAGCACACTGCTAATTCCTAATCAATACCATTCAAACTTATAATATAATCCTTAATATCATAATCAAGTCCAATTTCGGCATTATGCATAAATTCGGGTCCATATTTCACATTTCTAAATTATTTATTCCTTGCACAGGGCTCAACAACACATGCATATATATATAACATCTAATCTCATTGCTAAAATTCAATTCTAGGCAAGGTACAAAGATAAATAAAGAAGGTACAACATGCATAGCGTATATATATATATATATGTAACAAGGTACAACTAAGTTAAAATCTAAAATCACCACTGAAATTTCAAAATCACAAACCAATGGCATAGGAGCAATCGTCGCGCCAAGGAGAGAAAACTATCTTTTTGCCACTGATCGTTACTGTCGGAAAGTTCAACGCCACCACCTAGAGACTTTTCTCGCTAATAGCTTTCCAACAATACCCTTGGTTCCAACAATGGTCATCTAAAAACCCTCCAAAAATTTCCCCTAAGCCTTCATAGTTTACAAGCTCCACCATTGATTTTTGCCCTCACCGCCGCATTTCATCACCATGCAATGCTACCATGGTGTTTCCCTCATCGAGTATTTCCTAGACCACCCTTTAGAACTACTATTAGATGCCAAAAAACTCGAGACTCAATTGCTTGGCCATTAAAGCTCTCTCGGTCTCTTTTCTTGGTGACTCCGCCGGTGGTAATTAGCCATGCATGTGGGTGTTGATGGAGAGATGAAGCTGTGGGGAGCTCAACTATGGTGTTGGTTCATAAAATAACGACCGTTGTTGGTGGTTGCTGGAGGTGGCTAGTCGCTGTGAAGAGGAGGAAGAAAGGAGAAGAAAATAAAGGAAAATGGAGAAGAAACGAAGAAGAAAAACCTGTTACCCATTTTTTAAATCAAATATTTCATTTTTGCAATTTAGTCCCCAAGAAATTTAAGTCAAGCAATTGAGTCCATGAACTTAGGAAAAATATGATTGAAACCCTAGTTGATTTATGGTCTTCCATGCAAGCCCCAAAGCTTTCCAAAAATGTGCAATCAAGTCCTCAGAAATTGCATTTCAGCCCCAATAGTTTCAAATAAATGAAATCAAGTATATTAAAATTATAATTTTGACCACAAAATTTTTAAGATAATTAATAAATAAAATTCATAAAATTTTAAATAATGGCATTATATATACATGCAATCAAGAAAATTTCTAGGGGTGCTACAACAATGATCATGATTTGATGCACATATCATCAGAATCTAGCTATTAGCTTGCTGGTTGATTAATTACAACTTTTGTGCTCTTTAGTGAAGGAGGAAATAGTGAGGGAAATTTAGAACATTGTATGGGGGACTATTTCAAAACTTAAGTTATCGTGAGATTAATTTTGTAAGCATCTGTAGGCAAGATTTAGCTTTTTTACTAAGCAAAATTATAAGGGCAGTACATCTTGGGAAGAAAAATGGATCTGTAAAACTTGTTGAACCTAGTCCATTTAATATTTTTACCACTTAATGGAGCTAGGGTAAGGGTTGTCAGGTTAAACTTATATAAAGGATCTTATAAGTTCTTATATTTTATATATTTTTGTAACTTATGAGAAACACTACTGAAAAAATTGCTATTTGCGATGGATTTTGTGATAGCGAAAATCCGTCACAAAAACCCTGGTTGCAAATTTTTGCAACGGCTCATTTTGCAATGGATTTGGCAATGAATTTGAGGCATCACTTTTGTTACGTAAATTGTTTGTCGCAATTTTGCGGTGGAAAAATCAGTTACAAAATTTTAATTTTGCGATGGATTTGCTATCTTAGCAAAATTAATTTCATTTTCTTTAATTAATACAAATTTTGTGATGCATATTTTCTGTCACAATTTTTTTTCTTTAATTATTTTTTGTTTTGTGATAGAAATTTCCATTACAATTTTTCTACAATTATTTTTTAAAAAAAAAAAATTATGCGTCCTATAATTTGGTACCTATAATCAACCAAAAAATTATGTATCCTTATTCTAAATTACAATACTCAAATAATAATAATTCAAATCAAATAAATACATTAAACTCAACAAATACAACAAATTCTTGAAAAATTCATTCCCCATAACAAGAATCAAATTAATATTATAAATCTAAAAGTATAATTTACATTACAATAAACATCTAACATATAATACAAACTATAATATAATGCTAACTCCATATAAAATTTATACATAATTTCAACACCTAGACATATCCAAACCTGCAATATAACATAATAGAAATAAAATTAGATTAATTAAAGATAAAAACATTATAAAAGAAATGAGAAAAGAAAGTTGGCCAATGTTGTCTAAATGTGCAATATTATAACAAAAACAAAATTAGAATCATGAGTAACAAAAATACAAACTAAACTAAAATACATTCAATATAATAAACTAATATATAATTAATATAAATCCACTAGATAACCCAACCTATTCAAACACATAAACCAACATATAATTTAATATAAATACAACATATAACTCAAATCCTAATTGAACATATAATTCACAAAATAGAAATCTAACAAAATTTAGCACATAATTTAGTATAAATGCATAATCTAACACATAATTTAACATTAAACCATAACCTAATACATATTACATAAAATAATAAGCCAAAAAAAAATCTTTCAAAATAACCAACACATCCAAATGTTGGAAAATTTTCAAACCTGCAATATTAGCAAAAATAAAATTAATATAAAATTTAAAAAATTTAAAAAAAATCTGGAGGTAGCAAAAAAGTGTTGTCTCCGATTAGTGGCTACACAACCATTGCCCGTGTGAGGCCAAAGGACACACAAGGCCTCGCACGGCCATACATGCTAGTCTCTGCGCAAGGCAAAATCTGGGCTCACACAAAGGCTAGCTATCGTGAGCAATTGCCAGCTTCACTAGGCCTACACGACTGGCTTGCCTTCGTGGGCAGTGGAGCTATCGACGGATTAAGTTAGAATAAAAACACAAAATCAGAAAGAAAGAAAGAAGGAGAAGGAGAATGGGAGGGGGAAGAAGGAAGGAGCGAAGAGGTGAATGAAACTTAGGGTTCATGTAAGATATATATATATATATATATTATATTTAAAAAATTTTATTTTATATATAATAATTTATTTTAAATTTAAACTTTGAATCTTCAATTTCAAATTTTAATCTTATAATTTCTAAATTTATGTAACACCCTTAAAATTCGGTATTTTTGAAAATAATGATTTAGAAATTAAGATATTAATTTGATCAAATTTTAGGGCTCAAAAAATAATTGAAAAGTATTTAATCATGAGAAAATGATAAGCTTTAAGGTCAGATTATTAATTTAGAAGAGTTGATTGAACATTTCTAGGAAACGCTTAAGGTTGCATGGTATTTATTTTAGGTCAAAGGAGTCAAATTAGGCACTAATTATTTCTTGGGACTGAATTAAAGTGTGCAATTTTTCTTGGTGGACCTAATTCAAGGAGGAGGTAATATTCTGAGGCCAATTAGAGATAAGTGGAAAGTTGATAGTTAAAAAGCTAGCAGCAACTTTCATTTCCTTTTCTTCTCTATTATTCCTTCACCTTTCTTCTCCAAAACCATGATCACCATAACCATTCCTGGCGAGCTTCCACTAGCAACCATTTGCACCACCCAAACCAACCAACATTCTCCCTACATCCCCAGCTACATGGCAGCACCACTAAGTATGACTGAGCACCCACTGGTGAGCCACCGCCACAGGAGATCAAGAGCACCTTCACGATAGGGTTGGTGGGTTTGTGATTTTTTGGTGGCCAAATCCAAGTCTAAGGCTATGGTTGGGAAGAGTTGAAGAAGAGGATCACTGTGGAAGCCTTGCATGGGAGATTGGAGTAGCGGCAGTGGCTGAAAAAGAGACTACAAACGCAGTGGTGAAAATAGTATTTTAAGGTTGTAGTCCTTGATTGGAGCCCTTCCCAACCTCAAAACGGAGAACTAAGTAGCCTATTGGATTCAGGATAAAGAAAGGGGTAGAACGGTGGTGGTTTTGATACCTTTGGCAACGGCAGATAGCAGCAGCGCTGTGGCGGAGCACCAGCAATCCCATACCAGTTTCTTCTCCTCATTTTGATGATCACAGTGGTGCTCTTGGTTTGTGATTCTGAGGCCTCAATAGGCTATTTTGGATAATAAAGTGTTATGGATTATGCTTTAATTGGTTGTACCTTGCTATATATATATAGATATAGATGTTGTACCTTTCCATTTGAAGCTTGTTTGATGCTATGAGGATGATAATAATGGATACATATGTGAATTTTGATTGGAATCCCTAAGCAAGGATTATCATAAGTTAGTGGACCCAGTTACTATTATATTATATGATAATTGGAATCAATTGAGATAATCAAAGTATTTGAACCTTAACTTGTTGAATTATGGCTTAGAACCAAGTGATGATAAATTGGACTATTATGGTGAATTTTGGATGATATGACGGGAGGATTATATATTTAAGAATTAATTATTGCTTAGATATTTGACTTGATATGAAACCAAGATTAAGTTGGAAATAATCAATCTTATTAGTTGTTATTAAATTGATATTACCGTTTAAACTTTAAATTATCATGTTAACATGGTTACTTAGTGAATTTAGGTTAATGATCATCATGATGATGATGCATTGAGAGTCAAACATGGATGTTGACTATAATTATGCTATTTTGGTTAGGTGAAGTGGAAATGGGTCCTGAGGAATATTAGATGGCAAATTGTGGTAGCTTTCTTTGAGACTACAAGAGGTGAGGGCCTACTGCTATGGTATTTGACTTGATTACAACTTATTCATTAATTCTTGAACCCTGTGAGGGTCTCTCGCTTTGGGTTATAGTTTGCTTATTGAAAAACCCTGTGAGTGTCTACCAACCTAGCCTTGATATATATCTATATGTTTTTGTGAAAAAACCCCTATGAGTGTTCGTTCTTGTTTTCATATAGACTATACTATGTCATTGAAATTTGTGAACTGTTTGACATCTCATTTAATTATTTGTTCATTGATCTAGACACCCCTGTGAGGGTTACTTTTTGATTTCATTCATATTTCTTATTTGTTCTGGCACCCAAAACTTCTATCCATTATAGGTTATCTAATTATTTTGTCATCAAAACCATTTTTTTATCTAACTATTCTATTATTCGATCATTCCATTATCCATCGGTTCGATTATCTAAGTCTAAATTTGAATGGTATTATGGGTTTGTTTGGTCAGTAATAAGTTATATACCAAGTTGATATGCCTAGGTAAGCTATGTACCAAACTATGCTTGGGTAAGTTCTGTACCAGGTTATCATATTTGGGTAAGTTAGTTTGAATGGTATGTCATGGGTTTGTTCTGTCAGTAATAAGTTATGTACCAAACTGATATGCCTAGACAAGTTATGTACCAAGCCGATACACCTCGGTAAGTTATGTACCAAGCTATGCTTAGGTAAGTTTTGTACCAGGTTATCATGTTTGGGTAAGTTCTATACTAGGTTGTCATGCTCGGGGAAATTCTGTACCGGGTTGATACACTCGAGTAAGTTCCATACTAGGTTGTTATGCCTAGGTAAGTATTTTTATTTTTAGAAACTTTTTTTGGTACTTTTGTTTTATAATTTTATTTATTTTTAATTATTAATAAATTATATTGGATCTCCTCACGTTAGTTTTGATAATGATTATTTAACTAGATGACTTTTATTGATGATCTCTATTTTTGGCGTATAATATAAAGCTACTTAAGGTAAGAAATTTGTTGATATTCAATTTCAAAATATCTATGAAATAACTATCCAATTTATGCCTACAAAAAAGAATGAAAATTTGCATGATTTTTCAGAAATAAAAAAGGAAAGTTTCTATTGGAACTTCTTCACATTGCAATTTGCAACTAGTAAAAATCTATTTAGAGGAAGATTTCTGCTAGATCAATGTCCAAGATAATTGTCTAATTCATGCCTAAAATGAAGAAAGGAAAATTTGAATGATTTTCCCAAAATAGGTAAGGAAAGTGGCCGTTGTAACTTCAACATAACAACCTGCAATCAAAGAAGGAAAGATACCGTTAGAGATTTACATAGCAAAATGACCATAACTAATTCCATAAATCAAAAGAACAAAGGATAAAGGAATGATGCCATTGGAATTTTTATATGGCAGTATGAAGTCATAAAAGAGAAATTACTGTTGAACATTTATATGGCAACATAACCTGTCTAGAAGATGCAAAAGATCCTAGATAAACTTTATCTATTTAAAGGAGAAAAGAAATGAGTAAGAAACAACTCAAGTCATTCTCCAATAATCAGAACCCTACAATTCTAGTCTAGAAGTTGCATCTGCCTTCCATTGATCTCTCTATTAGTCTATTTCTAATTGGAGATAGTTGCTTATAGTTATTGATTCATCTCTCATTATCTACTATATTGTGTTTTGGAACTTTAATAATATCATAGGTTAAAAATCCTAAGGTTATATCTTAGATAGTAGATGTGGGCTTGTCGAATCATTATAAATCCTCATGTCTTTTACATTTGTTGTTTTCTTAAATTTCATTTATTATCTTTTTGGATTGTTGAAACTCTTTCTTTATTAAAATTTTCAAGTTATTTGAAAAGCAAAAAGTAACTTATTTTTCTTTGAAAAAGATCAATTTACCTCCCTCTTGATTTCTTTTTATAATCAATTGGCATCAGAGCTTTAGGACTCATAACATAAGTTCTAACTAACTAAAGCTCAATTGATCCTAATAGTTGCATCTAGTTTTGGTGTTTATCTAAAAGGACAGTCACATATTCTTCCACCGTTGTTCGATGGAACAAACTACTCTACATGGAAGAATCAAATCAAAGAGTTTGTCATAGCTCTAGACTATGATTTATAAAATGTAGTCATTGATAGGCCACTTATTCCAACAAATAGGAACATGTCCTCAAAAAATAGAATGGAACTCACCACGGAGGACAAAAGGATGTTGTTCATGAATGCCAAAGCTAAGAACATTCTTTCTTGGGCATTAGTTAATGAAGAATACAATCAAGTTCACACTTGCTCCACTGTGAAAGAGATATGGAACATGCTTCAAGTGACCTATGAAGAGACATCTCAGGTAAAATAAAAAGAATCGCATTATTTACTCACTAATACAAAATGTTCTCCATGAAAATAGGTGAATCAATCAGCTAAATATATGTATGGTTCATTGAGATAGTCAACCCCATGTTTGCACTAGGAAAACCAATATATAAAAGTGAGCAACTTTGAAAAATTTTACAATTCTTAACGAGGGAGTGGACATTGAAGTTACTGCAATACATGAAGCCAAGAATTTAGAAATCCTATCAATTGGAGAACTCATTTGATCACTTCCTCTCACGAAATAACACTTCTATCGAAGGAAGAAAGTTTTGACAATAAAAATAATTTGAATATTGCATTCAACTGGAACAAATTAACCAGAATGACGATTCAAGAGATTTAGATAAAGATGCCATTATTGACAAGATAGCAATAATCACAAAACATCTCAGGCAACTAACAAAAGCAAGGAGTCGATTCAGAAGAGACATTAAAATAAGTTCCAAGAGAAGTAATGCTAATTATCAATGATCTGTGTAAATCATTTGTCATGAATGTAGGAAATTAGATAAGAAAGGCCTAATTGTTCAAAACTCAAAAAAATCCCAAATTTAAGAAAAGATCCAAATCTAAAGCGATGACCATTTCATTCTAACTCAAACCAGTTCAATAACGAGGACAACTACCTCATGGCTGATAGATAGGCAACCTTTCTCTCTTAAGTAAATTCCAGTCACTCTGAATGTGAGTATGCAAGTACCAATACATCTAAACTTGCATGAAGAGTATCAAATCAGTTAGTAAAACTTCAAAAGGAAAGAAATTGAAAATTAAACATATCATTTCATTAACCATTCTAACAATAGAAATTGAAAAACCTATCATACTTGTGGAAAATGTGGTCATATTTCTTACAGGTTCTTGATAAAGAAATATATTGGAACCAAATACATATCGGTTCCTCATTATAGCAAATAATGACCTGGTACTACTTACGTACCTAAAGAAACTTCAATCTATGCTATAGAAAACTATCAAGGAAGCCAATTGGAAAGACAAATGATATATGAATAGTGAATGTTCTAGACACGTGATCGGACGTAAAACGTTCTTCACAAACTTACAAGACTCGAATGGTGGGAACGTCATATTTGCTAATAACATAAAAGGGAAAATCATAGGTAAAGAGACTATTGGAAATAGGGATGAAACTTTCATTGAGAATGTTTGGCTGGCAAATGGGCTCAAGCATAATCTAGTGAGTATCAGTTAGCTTTATGCTAGTGGGTATCAGTTACAATTTTAGCCTTCACTTTGCATTGATACAAAAAATGATGAAATTATTTTCACTACTACTAGAGATAGAAATATCTACTACATCAATTTAGATGATCTTTCCTATTAGAATGTTGAATGTCTTGAAACTTCTTGATCATCTTGCTAAAAAGGATCTTATTAAAGGAATTCCTAAAATTGGTTTTGCTAAGAATAAGATACGTGATGCATGTGTAAAAGGAAACAAATTAAGATATCATTAAAATCCCTAAATGATATCTCCTCATCTAGGCCACTTGATCTTCTTCAGTTACATTTATTTGGTCGTATGAAAATATCTTTTCTTGGAGATAGTAAATGTCTTTGTTACTGTTGACAATTTTTTTTGTTTTACTTAGGTTTGATTTCTTGCTCATAAAAATGAAGTATTAAAATCATTTATTTCACTTACTAGGAAAATTATAAAAAAAAAAAAAAAAAAGACATTCCATTAAAACAATTAAAAGCAATCATGGAACAGAATTCAATGATAATGATTTAGATCTTCTATGATGAAAATGGTTACTCTCATAATGTTTTTGCACCAAAAACATCTCAACAAAATGGGATAGTGGAAAGAAAGTATAGAATCCTTCAAGAAATGACTTGTACAATGCTAAATGAATATAATTTAAGGTTTAAGCTCATACAATGCTAAATGAATGTGATTTACCTATGTCATTTTGAGTGAAAGCAATTAATACAACATGCTACATCATTAACAGAGTATACCTGAGACCTTTTATCAAAAAAAACCCTTATGAATTGTGGAAAGGTAAAATACCAAATATCTCAAATTTTCATGTGTTTAAATGCAAATGCTTCATTTTGAATGATAGAGATCATCTTACTAAGTTTGATTCTAAGTTTTTTGAAGGCTTATTTGTTGGATATTTTATTCATAGCAAGGCATATAAGGTATTTAACAAACAAAAAAGGGCTATGCAAGATACCTTACATGTTGTTTTTACTGAGACTAATCCATCTCTAGTTAAGGACACCTTGAGCATGATGCAAATATTGGCAAACCAATTAAAGTTGTGCAGCAAGAAAACGAAGCTGAAAAAGGAAGTTCTGAGAAAAACACTGATGAAGTTTTAACTAGAAGCTTCAGTATACAAGAAAAGAAAGCTGAAAAATTAAATATTGAGAAAAATACTAATGGAGTTTCAACTAGAAGTTTTGATATCCAAGCAAAAGAAAAAGTGTGGAAGTTCACACGTATCAAGTCATCCAACTAACAAAATAATAGGGAATCCACAAGCAAGATTCATGACATGATCTAAAGCAAAGGACAAAAATGTCACCAACATTATTTTTTGTCTCTTATAGAACCTGTTGATATACATGAAGCTTTGAGTGACGGGTACTGAAAGATTTCCATGGAGGAAGAACTTTCCCAATTTGATTAAAATAAAGTGTGGACCTTGGTTGAAAGGCTTACTAACAAACCAGTAATAGGATTCAAGTGGATATTTAGAAACAAACTAAATGAAAAATGTGATATGGTAAGAAATAAAGTAAGACTAGTGGCAAAAGGATATTCCCAATAGGAAGGTATTGATTTTGTGAAACATAAGCACCCGTAGCACAACTAGAATCAAATGACATATTACTTGCATACTCATCACACAAAAATTTTACACATTTTTAAATGAATGTTAAAAGTGCATTTTTAAATGGTTTTGTCAAAGAAAAAGTGTATGTTGAACAACCCCTAGATTTCAAAACTCATTCTATATCATAATTTTAAATTATCAAAAGCATTGTATGATTTGAAGCAAGCCCACAGGGCATGGTATATATGAAAGGGTAAGCAAATTTCTTCTTTTTAAAGGTTTTTCTATGGGCACGAGTGATACCAAACTTTTCATCAAGAAAGTTGATAGTTATATATTAATTGTACAAATATATATGGATGAAATTATATTTGAGGTACCGAAGATTTTCTTTCTAAAGATTTTGCAAATTCCATGAAAAGTAAGTTTGAGACGAGTTTTACAACAGAATTGAATTTCTTCTTTGAACTTCAAATCAAGCAAAGTTTCACATATACATATATATTTGCCAAGAAAAATACACAAGGGAACTGCTCAAGAAATTTGGAATAGAGAATTGTAAAGAGACATCTATCCCCAAAGCACCAAATACAAAACTGAAACTTAAGTCAGAAGAAAAAGGAGTTGATGAAACAAGATACCAAGGGATGATTGAAAGTCTACTCTATCTTACAGTAAGTAGATTGGATAATCTTTTCTCCACCTATTTGTGTCTGATTTCAAGTAAATTCAAAGGAGTCTCACCTTCAAGTAGTCAAACAAATTTTAAGATATTTAAAGGGATCTCCTCATCTTAGTATCTAATATCCTTGCTCAAATTCATTGTCTCCTTTTAGCTATTTTGACATAGACTATGCAAGTTGAAAAAAATCAATAGAAAAATGACTATCAACAATCAAACCAAAATACATGGCACCCAGCAATTGCTGCACTCAAATTCTTTGGATGAAACAAACTCTCTAGGATTATGGTATGGTTTTTTTAAATATACCCATCAAATGTGACAATACCAGTACAATTTGTATTACAAAGAATCATGTTCATTCCTCTAGAACAAAGCACATAGAAATCAAGCACCATTTTATAAAAGATCATGTGAATAGTTGTGTTGTCTGTATAAATTTTGTAGAAACCAATACCAATTAGCTAACATCTTCACTAAGAGTCTTCCAAAGATCAATTTACCTTTCTCAAATTCCAGCTTGGCATAAGTTTGTCTCCCACATAAAATATTTTTTAACTAACTAAAAAATAGCTAACCTAACATGAGAAACACCAAAATTTTGGTTGACTTTCTTTTCTTCCTAAAGGATACTAACATTTTTAACTTCTATCATTGTTCCTTATTTTGCCAATGTTCAAATTAACCTTACCTCTCTTTGTAATGACATAAAAAAATAAAATAAAATAAAATAAAATTTTGAACTTTAACCATTTTTGTCATAAAATCTTTGACATTTGTCATTGTCCTCTCTAATGCTAAGGGGGAGATTTTGTGCATATGACAACTAAGCATTCTAATGGGTACTTATATTTTCATGACTTGGAATTTTGATAGATACTATCATTTTCATGACTTAGATATTACTCTTGGATGTTGCCTTTGTACTCAAGATTATATTATGGTATATTTTTGGCTATTGCAACTAGAATTATGATTGAAACTTTATGTTACAAATGTATCTACGCTTCGATAACATGCTTTGATTGTCTTACATCTTATTTGATTAATTGCTATCACTATATCATGCACTATGGTTTAAAGATACCACTTTTAGAAAAACTTGCAAATAGGAGAAGTTTTGCTGAAGTTTTTGTCAATAGCTCTATTTTCACTTAATAAAGTCTTGGAGTCAAGCGGGGCACAAATTCAAGGCAGGAGTGATTATCATATCCTCACATGCAAAATGGATCATCAAAAAGGAGATTGTTGGGATCTCCTCACATTATTTTCGACAATGATCATTTTGCTAGATAACTTTTATTAATGATCTCTATCTTTGGCAAATGATGCAAAGCTATTTAAGGAAATAAATTTATTGATTCAATTCCAAAATATCTATGAAATAATCATTGAATTCATGCATGCAAAAAGGAATGAAAATCTACGTGAGTTTCCAAAAACAAAGAAGGGAAGTTTGCATTGGAACTTCACATGGCAACCTACAACCAAGAAAGTGCTATTTAAGGGACGACATCTGCTAGATCAATCTCCAAGATAATTGCCTAATTCATGCCTAAAATAAAGGAAGAAAATAGGTAAGAAAAGTGGTTGTTGGAACTTAAATATAGCAACTTGCAAGGAAAGAAGGAAAGATATTATAGAGATTTACATAGCAAAATGACCAAAACTAATTCCATATATCTAAAGAAGAAAGGAAAAAGGAAATATGT
Organism: Jacaranda copaia; assembly: GCA_014898725.1. Lineage (NCBI taxonomy): Eukaryota > Viridiplantae > Streptophyta > Magnoliopsida > Lamiales > Bignoniaceae > Jacaranda > Jacaranda copaia. The sequence goes on from JACGDI010005586.1 coordinate 51,735, forward strand.
CGTCAAAAATCAAGAAAGGGAAGTTAATGTTGGAACTTTACATGGAAACATCATCTATGTAGAAGATGCAAAAGATCTCAGATGAACTTTGTCTATTTTTTTTCTTGATTAAAAAGAAAAAACTTCGTCTATTCAAAAGAGAAAAGAAATGAGTCAGAAACAACTTAAGACATTCTCCAACAATTAGAACCCTACAATTTTTAATCTGAAAGTAGCCTCTATCTTCCATTGATCTCTCTGTTTGGTTGTTTCTGATAGAAAATAGTTTTTTTAGTTGTTGATTTATCTCTTATTATATACTGTATTGTCTTTTAGATCTTCAATAATATTACAGGTTAAAAACTCTAAGATTATATTTTAGGTAGTGGGTATAGGCTTGTCGAACAACTATAAATCCTTGTGTCAAATACATTTGCTATTTTCTTAAATTTCGTTTATTATCCTTTTGGATTACTAAAACTCCTTATTTATCAAAATTTTCAAGCCATTAGAAAAGCAAAAAGTATCTTATTATTCTTTTAAAAACATCAGTTCGCAACCCCTTGATCTCTTTTCATTATTAAATAACTTCACAACAATAGCTCTATATAAAACTTTAATTGAACCGCATGATGATTGATTTCTGACTTTTTGCCATTTCATTTTCTGCCATCTATCTACATCATAAAAATACTAAAATCATAAAAGCATCTTACTTTTAAAAATAACATATTTTTGTAAGTGATACTCGCTCGCTCTCCTCAATTTTTGTATCATTTGTCAATCAAATTGTCTTTTTATTTTCTTAAAATAACTTTATTTTTCAACTTTATATTGATTTAATTAAGTAACACATCATCAATGAAAATATATTATCAAGCAAATAAGTAACAAGTAATATAATGATGCACATAATTAATTATAAAAACTTGATTGAGTCATTTGAATTTTATGTAACCTCTCAACAGAGAGAATTTTTATCTATCTATATATGCAATGTCTTGTATTGCATATAGCCAAAGAGAAGCTCTTTGGACAATTCAGTAGAAGCAGTAATTTGGCAACTCATTTCAAAATGATTGTCATGCCCACTTGGATATCCAAAAATAATCATTACTTCATTGGAAGTAGTCTAAAATTATAATCATCCATATTTTATGTTTGTGAAATAAATAAGAGCGAAAATTGGCAAAGCAGTAATTTTATTATTGCTAAGGTTTAAAATTTCAATCTTTATTTTGTTATTATATTTTACCCCTAGAAATATTTAAATTTTATTTGTTTAATTTGGGTTGGTTTGAGTTAGTTTGGGTGGGTTTATATTGTTGTGTGACTTAAAATTACATTTTGGGTTGTTTATGTGACTTGAAATTTAACCCAACCCAATCTATTTTTTAGACTCTTATTCATGTCGATCTTATTGGAGTCAAATCCAAAATAGGTCAACCCAAACTTAATTTTTTCATGTTGAACTTGTGTTAAATTATTGTGTCATATCAAAAATTATCACCCCTATTTCGATTTATCTACATTTATTTTTCTTAATTTTCTCGAAAATGTGTTAATATGACCAATGCCTCAAACAATTTTTTTTTCTCTAATATTTTTTATTCATAGTTGGAAAATGTGTATTCAATCTCATTTTTATTTTTATCTATTTTTACTTTTATAATAACCTATAGATTCTTCACTAAAAAAAAACACCTTTCACTAACAAAAAATTTGTGATGTAGAGGGTTTAGTCACAATTCAAATAAAATTGTGATGGAGTTTTTATGGATTATTGATGAATTTAAAAAAATGAGTAAAAATATATATTAGCAATTATACTTGTGATAGATATGAAGAATATATATTAATATGAAAAGTCCGTCACAAATTTTATATTTGTGATGTAGAGGGTTTAGTCACAATTAGGATACAATTGTGATGAATTTTTTATGAATTACTGATGAATTGAAAAAAATGAGTAAAAATATATATTAGCAATTATACTTGTGATGGATATGAAGAATATATATTAATATGAAAAGTCCGTCACAAATTTTGTAACTCTAAACATAATTCTTCAATTTGTGATGAAAATTCCATCACAAGATGCACTTTATTCTTGTTACAGAACTAAAAAAACGACAAAGTATATACTAACAAATTTGTAAAATAAATCCATCACATAATCATGTTATGTGACATATTTTATTGAATTTATGATAAATTTATTTCACAAACCCATTAGTATGCGCTTTGTCATTGATTAGTTTTGTGAATAAAATAAAGTGTATTACGAATTATTTTTGTAATGAAATTTTCATCACAAATCGAAAAATCATGGTTAGAGTTATAAACTGTGACAGCCTCTTCATCTCAATAGAAACTCTTTAAATCTCATACAAGTGTCAGTACTAACATATATTTTTGTTTATTTTTTAAAAATAGTTAGTAATTCATCAAAAATTCATCACAACTATCTTTAAACTGTAATGGAACCATATTCATCCAAAATTGTCATTAATGAAGGGATGTTTTCTTGTAGTGAAATAATATTTTATTATTTGCTATGATGTTGTTAAAGAATATATGTGAGTAAACCCATACTTTAAAATAAAAAGTAACAAACGGACATGTCAGTATCGTAGAAGTACAAATTATTTTTAATTATTGAAAGAAGTATAGATTTGATCCATATTTTTATTTTATTTTATTTTATTTCTTAATTTCAATGAGAAAGCGTAGAATGTATACCTTAATTTTTCCCACAAAATAGATCCCTTAGTTGTCTAATACTAATTAAAGAAGAGAAGGCTATTTTTATCTTCTTCAAAAAAATAAATAAATAAATAAATAAATAAAACAAATGTGGTGATCTAAAAAAATATACACGTAAAACAAGTTAAACAAGTTGCCAGCACAATATTCATCTATAAATTTATTAAAAATATATAATTAAATAAAGGTACACGTCCATTAAAAAGGCGAATACATAATATTGAACTTCTACAATATGAAATTTTTTAGACAATCCATCTATTAAATTTAAGGTTCATATTGAAATGAACTTAAGCACATTATGTACATTGAAAAAAAATTAGAGAACGCTTTTAATAAATTTATTTCTTTGCGTTGGAGTTGGACAGTAATCAATAACTATAACAGAAACGACAAATGATAAAATAAACCTACTCATTTATACACATGAGGGTATCGAAATGGGATTTGCAACTTCTTTAAACTGCCGCCAAACTGCGAGAGTGACTGATGCTGATGCTGGTGCTGGTGGTGGGGCTGAGTGATTTTTCTAATTTCGCAATCAATTTCAAGCAATGGTAATTATTTATTCATCTCCGTCTGCAAATACAGTGATGGTATATCTTGAGATAAAAATTGAAAGAAACAAATACACCCACAGAGTCAGAGATTAGCAATTCTTAAGCTAGCCTGTAACTGTTCAATTACTCTTTTATTGAATATAGGAACCCATAAATATTTGATGATCTCATACTCTTTTATTAAATATAAGAACTCATGAATATTTGGTGATCTCATACCTGCCGATGCCGACATTAATGATGTTTCCTTATTTTGATAAATTATTTTTTGACATATCTAACCTATACATGGTATCATATTTCAATATCTCATAAATTGATAAAAATAATCGCGGAGGGTCCCTAACCGTCAGATTGAGGCCATCTTTGGGTTCCGCTAGAAGCATTTGCATGGTACAGGGTGGCAGGTGGCAGCAGGCGCGGTGTAGCGGCCGAATTCAAAGTAGGTCAGACGCTGGATTTTTGCCAGCAGGGTTCCATCCCAAAGTCGGCTGGCTAAAAACCTTATCCTCTTTCTTTCTGGGGCCACGATAACCTCACCCTCACCCCCACCTCCAAGTTTTCTACATTTTCTCACCCCAAGTAGATTCTTAAAGAAAAAGTAGCAACTTTATATTATTTTTTCATTATTATGAAATAGAATTTTTTTTTTGAAATCTAGGAATATATATGTGTGTGTGTGTGTGTGTGTGTATAAACCATAAATTTGAGACACTGTGCTATAGGGATTTGTTGAATATTTAGGGGGTAAAAATCCATCCTTTTAAGTGCTTAAAATTTGTTGGGGTCTTTGAATGATTCTTTTTGTGGTAAAAACACAAAAGACATTTTTTTGTGAATTGTAATATTATAAAAAAATAATGTTCAAAAGAAGAGACATATCCTCTTGTTATTCCAATTCCCATTCGATGGGGACTCGCCAATTAAATTTTATTCAGACCAGGAAAGTCAAAAGCTACGTTACAACAAATTTTAGTGATTTTATTTTTTTAAAAAAAAAATTATTCCTCTGTGGTACGAATTTAAAGAATTGAATTAAAAAATTAAAATTTTACATGATTTTATCGTTACAAAACTTTATTCTAAGTTTAGTATTTTGCTAGTGAGCACTAGTTATCAATATTTTGTTGGTCAAACATGTAGTAGTATTGTTTTAGTCGTGATTTTTTGAGCTAGTTGAAGTAAACATTTAGAAATAATATGTGTTGGCTTAAAGATATTATCAAGTACCATCACCTGTTTTATTTTTCTAAAATATAATAACATAATCATCGATTTCATGAAGATGTCATCAACTTTTCAATAAAGATGTTTTTTTTCATTTAATGTATTGGTAATATTATTGTAATTTATTGTGTTAGCATTATTTTGAACTAATAATATCTGAGTCATCTTTGTTTGTATAGGTAGATAATCAATTACTTCAATATATATTATCATGCTTTTAAGTGATACATTTTCAGTTCTGTAGAACATATTAACAAGCACCTACCAATTAATAATTTTATTTCATAATTATCTTTTGAAATGATATAGTTATATCTTTATCGATCTTATCGAAAAATTTATCGTTGTTCAATGATTTTATATTTCTATAAATAATATACTTGTCTGTACCATTTCTCATCAAAATTTTAAAACATTGCACCGGTTGAGCATGCATTGGAAAAAATCCTATTCTTTTAAGTGTTCAAATTTGGGAGAGGGTTGATCCGCAGCCATGGTGGTCGTTGGCCAGATGGCAGCCATGCTCGGCCCACATGATGCCATTCATGGTCCATGGCGGTCGTTGGCCAGATGTAGCCACACTCGGACCATATGATAGTCATCCATGTTTGCTTGGTTGTTGGTAACCATGATTGGCAGACTATTCACAAAATATAGTAAAAAAACACTGTATTTTTAAAAAATTTACAAAACTATAATAAGATATGATTAGAAACTATGCCTTTAAGTATCTGAATTTTTTTTTTTAAATAAACAAACAACAAACATGGCACGCAGTCACGTCTCTTTCGAATTTTTTTTTTTTTAAATTGCAAGAGGAATTGGACGTTTACCATAAGAGGGCCACGCCGCTTATGCAAATTTTTTTACACATATATATTTTTAAGAAATAAAGACGCTTGCATGGAATTTATTTTATCTGATTTTTTTTAATTTCTAGATGGTGGTTAAATTTTTCTTTAGAAGATGTTTGATTGGCTGATGTCAACCCTAATGCCCTAATATTGTGTATAATTTTGATATAGAATATTTTATTTTGTATTTAAAATTTAATTAACTAAAATTTTTTAAATATTTAAAATGAGCTAAAAAAAAGGTAGTATAAAATTTGAATATTTTTTTTATAAATGTACTATTTTATAAAATGCAAGTGATTGAAGCATGTTTCTATAAATTTACTATACTCTGTATTTACTTCAATTGATATAATATATTAACTCGTGAAAGGATGCTGGTAATGTTAGAACCTTGGCCAAAATAAGTATGTGAAACTGCAGTATATGAATTTATATATTAATACATTTTTCAAGAATTATCACACATTATAATCATATGTGATGCTTGTAATTTGAAGGTATGTTATTATTATGGCATATAAATTGTTACATGATATTTTTACCTACTCGGTTTTGTTTATCTATTCCACTTATAAAATCCATCATTCGCATAACTTTATCATATGTGTGTGTGTGTGTGTGTGTGTGTGTATTAATCTTTCAGAATTGAACTGAAATGGGAGATGATCCATTTTTTTAGTGTGGATATACATGGTTATTGAGAGAAAGAAATGGTCATTGTCAATGTCAATGTATCTTGAATAAAAATAATTAATATCATGTATCATATTTATTGATTCTTAATTTTAAAATTCAAATGATTAATAAAAATGATACATTTTTATTGTATCATTTTCCACATAAATACTCACGGATACCAAGTTTGACATGATCATGTAAAACTAAATAATAAACAAACTAAATTGGAAAATTTCTAAAAATTTAAAAAGCAACCTTATATTGATGAGTCAAAATCTTCCTCTTTCGAAATAAGGCATATAATTAAAATATAAAAAATTAAAAAGACTGCAATATATTATTTTAACAATACAAAAATAATAACATAAAATAACCAAAAATATAAAATTAAAATCTTGAAATTCATAAATTAAATTTTACCTTATTTCAAATTATCTAAAATATAATTTCTTCTTCTCTATCTTCCGTTTCTCACCAATAATATGTTACTATTCTAAATTCTCAAACTTAATAATAAACAAATTAAATTAAAATACTTCTTCTCTATCTTCCTTTTCTCCACTAATTGTTCTCTCACAACACTAGCAATCACTCAATTTCTCTGAAAAAATGAATGTTGAAATTTATAAACCCAAGAGGCATGGCTTGGCTTTGTTTTTGGTAACGATTTCGCCATGCAAAAGGCATGGCCACTTTACTTATTTTGTTTTTAAAAAAATTATTCATCCAAAAAGGCGTGGCTTCCCCTTGGTAATTTTGGGGGGAAAAAAAATTGTCCGGAGAAGAGGCATGCCATATCATGTATCATATTTATTGATTCTTAATTTTAAAATTCAAATGATTAATAAAAATTATACATTTTTATTGTATCATTTTCCACATAAATACTCACGAATACCAAGTTTCACATGATCATGTAAAACTAAATAATAAACAAATTAAATTGGAAAATTTCTAAAAATTTAAAAATCAACCTTATATTGGTGAGTCAAAATCTTCCTCTTTCGAAATTGTTAATAAAATTTTGACTACTTACTAGTTGATTGTTTATAAATTTCTCAACTGTTACTGCTCGACTATTTTTTGAATTCCATTTATATTATTTGAAAAGTTCCATAGTACAAAATAATTTTAATTCAAAGAATTCAATTTACACATACTTGACACTCACTAAGTCTTTTACTCACACTCCTCTCTTTCTTTTAACTTTCTTCTGGCAGATATAGATCCTAGTCTTAGTGAGGAGGTAGATTTTGCCTTTGATGATTATCAAGGGTCAAGACATAATTTTGGATTTCAATAGACTAGTATAATTTCTATTAAGTTCATTAATTTTGTTTTATTTGTTATGGGTTTTATTGTGTCTAGTTTTTGAAGAATTTCGATACTTTGAGTTTTAAGCTATGAGTTGCAAAGAATTGAATGAGTTCTTATTTAACTTTATGATTTTGGATTGTAGTTTTATTTATTTAGGATTAAATTTCACACTCAACTTTGGTATAAATATGGTTCGATTTTGGGGTGTGACAAGTAATTTAAAATTGTTATAATTATACTAATTTAAGAAATAGTAAATTGGTGGTTTTTTAAGAATATTTTATCAATAAATTTTAAATTATAGAAATTTTATTTTAGTTAATCATTTTTCAGATATTTAAAAATCCCAAATGTTGTGTGTATGAACAATGTTAAAATGCACCTTCATATAGATATATATAAACGTAATACTGAGATTAACTTGTATAATTAGACTTTAAATTAATTAAACTAATGAAGTAAAATAAATAATATAATTCGATTTTTAATTAATAAAATGACTAAATATATTTCCAATAGTAACATTGCTACTCAATTAAATTTATTACACTAATCTTTTTCTATGTTTCTTTCATTACAATTAGGTCCACATATATGACACATGCATAAACAGTATTAGGACATTTTGGTCTAAAAAAATAGTTAGCACTTAGCTTCAATCAACCGAAGGATAAAATTAAATCTTAAAAAAAAATTCAGTGACGAAGTTAACAAATTTTGTTAGTTTAACTAACGACTGGATGTGTTTGTTAGCCAACAACAAATGTCAGAAGAGTTAATAATAATTTTCAATATCACATGAGATGTACATGCAATTACCTCAAACCTTAAAACGATGTTGCTATAACTATTCCTTTTTAAAAATTGAATAATATAACCATCATTTTCACAAAGATACCATAACTTTTTAATAAACTTACGATCATTCATCTTTTACATTTAAACAAATTAGAAACACTGTTGTAATTTATTATGTTAGTATCTCTTTGAAATGATTATATATAAGTCTCCCCAATTTATATAAATAGATCATCAATAATTTTAGGGCTAGTTTGCTTCGAATAATGTGATTATAAATGATATATAAATAAATGGATATGTTTTAAATCTATCAAGATAAAGTAATACAATTTCATGCTTTGTTGGTATGATAACTGAAAACTAAATTAAAACAAAATATATGATTTTACGATTATAATTTTTTATTATTTATTTTAATAATCTTTTTACATATTAATTAAGGATAATTTGATTTTTTTTTAATTTTATCCAACCCAAGAAAAATGAATCAAGCCCCTCCCCTCTTGATACATAGTTCAACTTAATATAGAGCCAATGACTTATCAAAGACCCTATATCAAGACAAACAAATAATAAATTAAGAGTGATTATACATCTATTAAACAAATCAATTAAAGGAAACAAGCCCTTAATATATAGCCATCCTTTCAAGCAATATATTTTCACTTGTTGATTGCATTATAAAGCATCTACCAACTAATAATTTTATTATGTAGTTATCCTCGATCAAATTAAAAATCTCACTGTCGAATAATGAATTTGTACTTTTATAAATAATGTCCTTATCCATATCATTTCTATTCAAAATTTAAAAATATTGCACTTATATAATATGACAATTGAATTGCAGCAAGAAACAACATTCATAATTTTTCCAAAATTTTCAAATTTCAATAATAGAAAAAGAAAAGTTCTTCCTACCAATTAAGAACAAATCAAATTTATTTTCTACATTTTGGTTGAATTTTTATCATGGCTACCCTTTTCCTCTTTATTTATTGATTTTTTCCGATTTATAATGCTGGTTTTATTTGCCCAAGTTGTCCTTTGAATTGGGCTGTTGGGTGAGTTGTGGGAGGTGGTGACCCTCAGCCACAGGGTGAGTTTAGTGACTCTTTTCTTTGTTGGCACGCTTTGGCTTTGTCTGAACGTGGATTGGGGTATTTTTTTAAAAAAATTTTGAGAGAATAAATTTTGGAAAGTGAAATTGAAAATTTTAATAGTTGTTTGTTTATATTTTGGATGGCAAATAAAGAATGAATTGAGAGAAAATTATCTGTTTGTTTGTGTTTTGGAAGAAAATAATATATCACATTAATAACTTTTCGATTAAATTGATAGGATGAAATAAATATTTTAAAAGTATTTATATATATGTATGTATAGATTGAATAAGTGGTAGTGTGTGTATATATAATATATATGGGATAATTTATGATAAGTGGTTAGTATTGAGGAATGTATTAAATATGAATAGTAAAATAAATTTTATATTTTGAAAATAGAATTAGAGAATATATATTATTTATTTATTTAAATTTTAAAAATTAAAAAACATATTGAAAATTTGTAAATAAATAAATCCTTTGTTTCTCAAACAAATATTATTTTATTCCAATTTTACCTAATTACGAATAATACTTAATTATCCCATTGAATATTCATATCCGTGACTTTTCTTTCTCATGTTGTAGGCGATCGTCGATTCTTAAATTACGTAAATCGAACTCCACATTAATCACTTTTATTTTTTTTCATCAAACCCTAGAATCCCTTTCTAGTTCCATGCTGAGGATTGAGTCTTTTAAGCAAAAGACGCCAAATTTTGACTCAATTCAATCGCTGAGGTCAGTTTTCACACTTCAATTTTTGGTTTCTCTTTGTTGCTCCACTAATTCTGCATTTTTTAATGTTTCCACAATTTCTGGGCTGGGCATAGATGAGTTCCTGGTGGAGTTCCCGTCCGCTAATTTCCTTGATTAATTGAATATTGGGTTTGTCTTGTGCCAGCTACATTTTCTGTTATCTGATTCAAATGAGGGCATCTTGGCTGCACAATTGTATATTGAATTTGGATCTTCTGTGTAGAGCTATTTCTAGGAGTAAATTGTTTTCAATCTAATGCAGCTGATTTGGAAGGGACTTATTTGAAGGAAGAAAGAAAATTGGGATTTGGGCTTGGGGTTTGTGAAATATTTACTAAAGGTTTTGAGGAGAGATATAAGGAGGCTTGCGAAGATGATGTCAAGATCTTATACCAACCTCTTGGATTTAGCCTCTGGGAATTTCCCAGTAATGGGTAGGGAGAAGGAAAGGAAACGCTTCCCTAGGGTAATGACAGTCCCAGGGAATATTCTTGAGCTAGATGATGAACAGGCTGGTAGCGTAACATCTGAAAACCCATCTTCAGTTGCTGGTGATAGAATTATTATTGTCGCAAACCTTCTACCTTTGAAAACAAAACGACGGCCAGACAATAAGGGATGGAGTTTTAGCTGGAACGAGGATTCCTTGCTTTTAAGGGTTAAAGATGGCTTGCCGGAGGACATGGAGGTTCTATATGTTGGGTCGTTACCTGTTGATGTTGATCCAATTGAGCAGGATGATATAGCCAACTATCTTTTGGAGAAATTTAAATGTGTCCCTGCCTTTTTACCTCCTAATCTTTTGGGCAAATATTATCATGGCTTTTGCAAGAAGCAGTTGTGGCCACTTTTTCACTATATGCTGCCATTTTCAGCTGACCATGGAGGTCGGTTTGATCGGTCCATGTGGGAAGCATATGTATCTGCTAATAAAATGTTCTCACAGAAAGTTATTGAAGTACTAAATCCTGAGGATGATTTTGTTTGGATTCATGACTATCATCTGATGGTTTTGCCCACATTTTTGAGGAGGCGCTTCGTACGGTTAAGAATGGGTTTTTTCCTTCACAGTCCATTTCCTTCATCTGAGCTATACAGGTCACTTCCTGTTAGAGAAGAAATCCTCAAAGCTCTACTCAACTCTGACCTTATTGGTTTTCACACCTTTGATTATGCTCGACATTTCCTCTCCTGTTGCAGTCGGATGCTGGGCTTGGAATATCAATCTAAAAGGGGTTACATTGGATTGGATTATTATGGAAGGACAGTAGGAATAAAGATAATGCCAGTTGGGATACATATGGGTCATATTGAATCAGTGATGAGACAGGCAGATAAAGAGCTGAAGGCTGAGGAGCTAAAGCAACAGTTCGAAGGTAAAATCGTGTTTCTTGGAGTTGATGATATGGATATATTCAAAGGTATCAATTTGAAACTTTTAGCTATGGAGCACATGCTCAAGCAGCATCCAAGTTGGCAAGGAAGGGCTGTGCTGGTCCAGATTGCAAATCCTGCTAGAGGGAAAGGAATAGATCTGGAAAAAATACAGGCTGAAATAGATGAGAGTTGTCAGCGAATTAACAATGAACTTGGAAGGCCTGGATATGAGCCTATAATTTTTATTCATCGACCTTTATCAATCAGTGAAAGAATGGCTTATTACAGTATTGCTGAATGTGTTGTGGTGACAGCAGTGCGAGATGGGATGAACCTGACTCCTTATGAATACATTGTCTGCAGACAAGGAGTATCTGGTGCAGAAACAGGGTCAGACTTGACCAGACCTAAAAAGAGCATGCTGGTGGTGTCTGAATTCATTGGGTGTTCACCTTCCTTAAGTGGTGCAATTCGTGTTAATCCATGGAATATTGAAGCAACTGCTGAGGCAATGAATGAGGCTATATCAATGGCTGAATCAGAAAAGGAGTTGCGACATGAAAAGCATTACCGCTATGTTAGCACTCACGATGTAGCTTATTGGTCTAGAAGCTTCTTACAAGATATGGAGAGAACTTGTGCTGATCATTTCAGGAAAAGATGCTGGGGCATTGGTCTTGGCTTTGGGTTTCGGGTAGTAGCACTAGATCCTAATTTTAGAAAGCTTTCAATAGATGATATTGTGGCGGCTTATTGTCGGGCTAAAAGCAGGGCTATATTGTTGGACTACGATGGCACGCTTATGCCTCAAAATTTAATTATTAAGACTCCAAGTGCCCAAGTTCTGTCTCTCTTGAACAGACTTGTTGGAGATCCCAAAAATTTAGTTTTTATGGTGAGTGGAAGAGGCAGGGACAGCTTAAGCAGGTGGTTTCTTCCCTGCAAGAAACTGGGACTTGCTGCCGAACATGGCTACTTTTTAAGGTATATTTCCTTATTTGTCTGCCTTATCAAGTTTTTAGCTAATTTAATTGTCTCATAGAAATTGCTTTAAGGAGTGTGAGTGGAAGATCTATATAACTGCTTGCTCCTAACTGGGGCTTTAACATTAATAAGATGACCCACTAAGAAATGAAATCATTGCATAGACTAGATGAAATCTTGTAAATCTTCAGTTCGGTTATGTGCCATTACTATTCTCAATTATCTTCTATTAAAGATTAATTACTGTGATGGTTTCTTCAACATTGTTGGCTTGGAATTAACTGTTTATAAACTATCCAGTAGGTGTTGAAGATTTACAACAGTTTGGTTTTGTTTAGAAATGTTGTATTTATTGGAAATATTGTGCCCTCTCTGCTTTCATTTCTAATTTTTTTTTGTGTTTGCTCGTTGATATGCTGGATGAGCTACCTTTTTTTTAAAAAAAAAATAAAAATTTAATAGCTTCTTTAATGAAAGTAAAGTTCAAAACCTCTTCTGTTTTCTTTTCTACTAGAAGTTGTCTTAATTTCTCATGGCTCTAATAAATTTGCATCTTATTCTAGGTTGTCTTAATTTCTCGTGGCTCTAATAAGTTTGCATCTTATTCTAGGTTGTCTTAATTTCTCGTGGCTCTAATAAGTTTGCATCTTATTCTATCTGGAATATTTTCCTGAATCCTCGTTAGTTTTTGTACTTCCATTTCAATTGTACTGTTAATTGTTTTTCTAATTATAGAAGCTTCAAAATTTGTGGGGCATTCACCTTGGCCCAAGAAAATGGCTAGTGATAGTTACTTTCTCAATTGGAATGCAGAAAGGTGATGCCTGTCTAACTGTCACTAATATGATTATTAAGCTTGCTCTGTTTTGTCTGATATACAATAATGACCTTTCCAACAAGTAGTTAATGATCTTAAGATCTAGTTTTTCTGATATTTAGGTGGTTCAATTAAATTTTCACTTCTGATTATTGGTCATATTTCCAGTCTTTTTTTGATGCTTAGATGTTTACTTGTAAAATCTAGAGTAAATAAGCTGACATTTATTTCTAGGTCAGTGGAGATTTAATCAGGGTATTTGGCTCAAAGCACAAAATTTTTAGCAACTTTATCTAAATGTAAATTAAACATGTCCTCATGGTGCTCTAATTGACCAAAAAAGAAGATTTGAGGTGCATCTTCATGTTTATATCTGGAATAGCCCCTTGGATATACTTTCAGATGGAGTTTTCTTTCTTAATTACTTCTACCTTACTGATTTGCTTTATTGGCAGGTGGCCACAACTTGAAGAATGGGAAACATATGGTCAGAGTTCTGAATTTGGTTGGATGCAGATTGCTGAACCTGTTATGAAGTCATATACTGAGGCTACTGATGGTTCTGGCATAGAGAGAAAGGAAAGTGCTTTAGTCTGGCATTATCAGGACTCTGACCCTGGATTTGGTTTTTCCCAAGCAAAGGAAATGTTGGATCATCTAGAGAGTGTATTAGCGAATGAGCCTGTTGCTGTGAAGAGTGGGCAGTTTATTGTAGAAGTGAAGCCTCAGGCATGTATTTAACTGCTTATAATTCTCATTATCAATTTTCAGCATTGAAATCCTCTTTGTCCCAGCTTCCTCTCCTCTCCTCTCCTCTCTCTCTCTCTCTCTCCCTTAAGTTTTTCCTTTTGAGATTGAAGTAGAGTTTTCACTTGGATATCATGTGCTCTTATATTGTTGTGTGGACTTATTTTTCCATAAAGCAAATGAACATGATATTAAGGATTCCAATGCTTTTGTTGATACAGGGTGTTAGCAAAGGGATAGTTGCAGAAAAGATTTTCACATCAATGACAGATAAGGGGAAGCAGGCAGATTTTGTGCTTTGCATTGGTGATGACAGATCTGATGAGGACATGTTTGAAATGATTGGTACTGCAGTGTCTAGACATATTCTGTCTTACAGCACTGAAGTATTTGCTTGCACGGTTGGGCAAAAACCTAGCAAAGCCAAGTATTATCTGGACGACTCATCTGAAGTGATAGCAATGCTTGAGTCTCTTGCTGCGGTTACTGATTCTCCTGCCTCATCTGACGAGGAAGCTGATAGCTCTCCCAGAAGAGTTGGTCAAGTTTCTTCTTTGGTTTGAATTGTTGCCTAATTCTTGGAAAGGAAGCACTCTAGACCAGCTGATGACTCTGTGCATGTTAGATTTTAGGCTCTGTAGAAAGAAAATGACTTGATCTGACTGACAGAATTGAAGGGATCCCAATGATATATTTTGCAACCAAAGGGAGTATTATATTGTCTTATTGGAACATGAAAAATTCTACTGGAAGATGTGGTGACATTGGCTGAGAATCTAGCTGATTATAAGTGTATCCATAATCCAAACTTTCAATTCCCTGAAGTATTATTTTAGTTAATGCTGGAGGCATAGATGGGGGAAATGAAATGGTTACATGATCAATGGTCCTTCAAATGACTGATTGTCGGGAAGCTGAATCTGCAGCCGCATAAACTTGTAGATTGGCAGAATCCAATTTTTTCTGCTCAACGTACCCTGTACAGGTTGGTATGGCTCCTTTTTTCCCTCTGTTCTTTAGTTCCCTTTGGGGCAGTCCTCATTGAAGTAATGTGAATATGGGCTGGATAATTGCAATAATGTCTTTGACAGATGGATGCTCCCATGGAATGTTACAACTGAATTTTTTTATTTTTGCCTCCTTCCTTAATTCTTGTTCAATTGTGGATATTTTGATTGTGACCTTTTTTGGTTCAATAATTGAACTGTATTTCTTGGCATTTTGTCCTTTATTTCCAAATTCTTATCTATGATGTTCAGTTAGACATTATTCTCTTCTAGGTATGGTATATGGTGTAGGCTAGTCAACGGATAGGATACTACCCTACCAGGCCCATGCATTAGTGAGCCGGGTGACAAATGTTCCATCCCCATGGCAGAGTTTATATATACATACATATATATAGTTGTCTTGTCTCATTGTGCAATTTTTGACACTTGAGATAACGGGTTGCCCTTTTTTGTCTAATCAGTTTTACCGGCCAAACTGATTATTGCTGTCGCCGAAAAATGGGAGTTTCTTTTAAAGGATTGTTTTGTACTTTTAAAGGATTGTTTTGTACTAGGGTTTTGATGCAAAACTCAGCTTGTACTTGTATGGATTAAGGGGTGTTTGCACGGGCTTATGCTTGGCGTATGAGATGGAGGGTAACAGGGATTAGTAATGGGAGAGAAGCCTATTAGTTTTTCCTCAATTTGCTAACGATTTCCTGGGGAATATTGGTTTTAGTTCCTCATTATGATTACGTGATGCTATTCTTTTTAGTTAGTTCAACTAAAAATAAAAGAACGTTCTGTGAGATGGATGTAATCTATTTCTATGAAGGAAAAAACAATATATATCTATTAGTAATTTTGGCACATTCGATGTATGTGTTAAATTTTTTATAAAATAAAATAAATAAAAATACTTATTTTCTATATAATAATATTTTAATAATTCTATTATATTATACACATTTTTACATAAATAATAATGATAAAATTACAATTGAGGATTATAAACTGATGGATTATAGATGATAGTTATTACATGTAGTGCGTTGCCCGAAAGGTGTCTGTTTTGGGTCGAAGTGTTATTCCAATTTTATTCACATTAATCTAAAACAAAATATGCACCACGCAAAATATTTAATTTAAATAATTCCATAATAGCTTAAAAACCATTAGTTCCAACTTCCAACTTACTATTACATTCTACTATATGTTATCCCATAAGGGCTCCAAAATCATCATACAATTATCAACACCAAAGCTTTAATAACCTAAATAGATAAGTGCCGAAATGCTAATTTTACTTACATAGGTCAAAGGTACATAGAAGATCTAAATCTACAATTGCCACCAATATCAAGCTCACATAAGCATAAGCATATACTTGGGGCGTCATGGGCTTCAACTTACATATGTAATACTTTACGTGATAAGTCCAATTCCTATACATATGAAAACCAATAGCAAAACCTATATACACTTATACAACCTACAACACTCCCTCTACTACCTGTCACAGCCTATCTGGAAAAAGAAAACAAGAACACAAAAGAGGAATAAGTTCTACTGAATTAGTGGGGTATATAATAGTCATTGAACTTATAGGGTGAAGGAAAAATTGATAAAGGGTTCTACCAACAAAATTGATATGTAACTAAGGCAAAATAAATGAAAAGACCAAGGTAGTCAAAAGTTACAGAATGATGCATGGATAGAAAAGAGATTTGAATAATTAATATATATAACAACAAAGGCGAATCATAATAGGGAATTACATAACAGAGTCAATTTCAAAACTTGACTAAGCTATTGGTCAAATCCAACCTTATTACTTCCCATAGCATATCATAACAAAACATATTAGGAATAAAATATATCATAGTGCCTTCCTTATCTCTCCATTCCACAAGCAATCAACTTGGCATAACATAACCGACATGTGGCATGGCTGGCTACAATGCAGGATCTAGCCACTTGTAGACAGCTACCTCCAACTACCTGTAACTTAGGATCATGAGTGGGTACTAGCTAGGAGACCAGTCATCGTCGGCCCATTCCATTCGGTCATCTTTCCGAACCTAGTCGCAAGCCCAATTTCTTGTGGCCTCTCTACAGGTAACAAACTTCCTAAGGCCATCCCTAGGGTAACATAACATAATGTCAATAGCAAAAATGAATTTAAAAACTCACTAGTTAGGAACATATCAGAATACTAAACAAAACTGTGTAAATCACATAACATATCGGTCGGCAAGGCCATTTTGATGACATGTAGAACAATAAGCTCAAAAACACAATAAGGTAACAAGTCGGTAAAACCGTGCCAAGAAAATTTCCAAAGGATAATTGATTAACAAATACGGGGGTTAGCCAACAAGGTTGAGGGATATAAGAGATGAGAATATGCAAACACTACAGGAAGTTCTAAGCATCAAAATGGGTGCAAATAGACACACACGAGCACACAAGTTGAGATTTATGAAAAATAGAATGATCCTTTTCCCAAAAGAAAACATGGCCATTACTTCACCTTATGTCTCAATGGCAACACTACGAATCCTCTACTACTTCGGGAGATCCAGACCCTGGCCACCTAATTTAGTACAATGCATAGAAGCACCAACACAACCATATAGTATTTTTTATTTTTTTTCAGAATTAGGACTACTTATGTGCTTTTATACTATTAATTCCTTACTTCATGTGAAACATCTTATTTATCAAATTTTCGATCCAATTTGCATACAGGTGTATTACGCTATAATGATTTTTAGCTAATTTTAGATATTTTACTAGCTTCATCATACATTCGTCTCATTTAGGCAATTAGGAGTTTTATGTCGTAACTAAATGACAATTTGGCTTCCTAAACATGCCGTCACAGTTAATTAATTTCAATTAAATAGTTTATCAATTTCGAGCAAATATTTCATTTTCATAATTAAATTTAAATTAATATTTTTGGTCCATAACTAATTAAATTTAGTCCACATTCATGAATATAGTATGTCTTTATAATATTCAAGCCTTCACCGTTTCAAAATTTTAACTTTTTAGATGTGTCAATTAGATTAATTAATAATAATTAGTCTCTTATTAGCAACTCGGATCCACACATTACTTAAAATCAAATTCCTATTCAATCATTTTAGTTCATAATCATAATTTTGGTTCAATTAACTTAAATTTTCAACGAAAATCAACTTAATAATTTAATCAAATCAAATCAGGAAATAGTTAATTGTTTAAACATGATTTTTACCAAATTAAATGAAATTCAGAACCAAATCACAGCTCGAGACTTGCATGCACAAATGTATTCGGCTCATTAACTTGAAGAAGCTACTGGACTGCTGCCACTAGCTATCGTACCTCCATCATGCGCTGCCCTTGGAACTAGAATTTGGCCACACTTGAACATGCGCCTCAATGTCAGGAGTAAATCACCCCTATCAATTTTGTGAAATGCCTTCGTTTGGCCATTTAATTTGCCAAAAAATTGTACAACGCCACTTAACGCCATCGTCCTACTTTTCTCCAATTACTTCTCCTCCGGTGGTCCATTATTTGAAATTGAAGATATTAGTGTGTTCCTCTAGCTAAGCCCATCGAAACCCATCCATCACCTATGAATTTCAGCCGCTGAAACAGCCACACCTGCCACCTGTACCTCTTGCTCCAATCGGTGCTCAATTTTTGACAACTCGTCGGTTGTTTCGCTGCAAAGTTGGTACCAATGCATTCCTTGTGACAAGGGGAAGAGAATGGTTATCTTAGTTTGTAGTTTTTCCAGCATTCCACCTATCGGATTTGGGTGTTCTTAGTATGCGTGTGTTCATGGTGAAGAGAGGGAGGGAATGGCTAGGTTGGTTTCCCATTTTCTGACACTAATTAGGGATTTTCAGTGTGGGGTTGGGAGGGTTTGCGTGTGGAAATTAGAGAAAATGGAGGGTGAATGCTATATATATATATATATATATTTCAAGTTTCATTAATTCTAGATTGACCCCATTTTTTTTTTTTTTTTGATTGAGCCCCTTCACTTCTCAGTGCCTCACATTCGCACTTTGATTTTTCAATGAAATCCTCAAGATTTCTTTTTTTGCACATTGGCCCCTTTCTTAGTTTTAATTATGCAATTAAGTCCTCATTTTATTAATTTTGGTCCTCATAAGTTTTTTTAACATCACACTAAAGCCCAAATTAATTTAAGTACAATTTTCTAAGACCCGTCTAGATTTTGTTATTATTATTAGAAAGATTTGTATATTCTAATTCAATTATAAATTTTGAAATTTAGCAAAAAAATTCATATATCCGATTTGGGGGCATTTTTGGCACATCACTCAAAAACATACCAAAAAGGAATAGGTGCTTTATTAATAGTATAAATATGTATGTAAGAACCATTGCCATTGAAGGGAAATGGGAACTCTTTTTAGTACTAGCAGATTGGCACATTCGATGTATATGTTAAAATTTTTATAGTATTTATTTTTATATAATAACAATATTTATTTATTTATTATATATAATATAGTTTTGTTTTAATATTAATTCTAATATATTTATTTATTTTTTCATAAATAAAAATTAAAAAGTTATATAAAATGATAATTGTAGGCATAAAATAAGTGAGTTATAAATAGTAGTTATTGTATAACTTCCAATTATTAGGAGAAGAAGAAGAAGAAGAAGAAGAAGAAATGGAGGTATTTTAGGCAAATCATCCAAAAACACACAAAAAAGGGATATGTACTTTATTAATAATATAGGGATAGATTATCATTATAAATATATATATATATATTATGTTGTAATTCCTCCTCTTATTATTATAATACTATATTATGTTTGTTAGATTATATATTATGAAAGTAAGAATCTCTCATAAAGTTGTTTGGCATTTTCATATCTGTTATTTCTAGTTAAAAAAAATTAATGGCTAAGAAACGAGGATATAGTTGGAAATTATCAGTTTTTAAATGGTATAGTTTGAATATAACACAAAAATTTCTTTTTGATCTCGGACTCTTCTTTTAAGGAAGAAAAATTAAAACAAAATGGATTTATAGCAGAAAAAGAAAAATGAATTTGTAGTTGGACTGAAATAAAAATACACGAGGTTAATTTCTAGACATTTGATGTTATTCTAATTGATAAGTGAATTTTGTTGTAAGTATCAAATTAGTGCATACTAAATGATTGCATCTCATTCTTCATCTAAAACTTTTTGTGCGGACATGTATTTTTATTGAAATGCAAATTTGATTTCAATTATTCATTTATTTTCTCATAATACATTCAATTGATTAAGCAAAACATATTATTCAAACTACTCTTGAAGATATTTTCAATTGCTTTGTGTGCCTTGAGAAATTGATCAATCTTGCGAAAATGTAACATTCAAACGTGCATGGCCCGTAAAATTTAACTAGACAAATAACGAGAGAAACAGAGAAACTGAATGTGTTGTACAGTCGGCGGCATTAGTTCTTTATTTTCTGCGCGTCGAACTTTTTTGGTTGATTGAAAGAAAATCAGTAAAAGATTGTCGAGTTTAACGTTGAAAAAGTAATAGAAAGATGAGATCGACGGCACTTTCTTTATACCTTTCTGAATGTGCAAATAAGCCATCAATTTTACTACAATCTGCGTATGGTGACTCTTCGATTTCTTTTCCCGACAATATACTTATAGATAACTCGCAAACATGATGACACACTATGGATGAAAGGA
This sequence comes from Jacaranda copaia, assembly GCA_014898725.1. Classification (NCBI taxonomy): domain Eukaryota; kingdom Viridiplantae; phylum Streptophyta; class Magnoliopsida; order Lamiales; family Bignoniaceae; genus Jacaranda; species Jacaranda copaia. The sequence goes on from JACGDI010005586.1 coordinate 72,441, forward strand.
GAGTAATTATACATGACGCAACACTCGTTCTCAAATAATTTTAGAAAATATTAATTTTTAGTTAATGATTTTAAGCATTTATACACTTTCTGAAATATATGAAAAAAATTTAATTTATTCAAGACGCGTCATACATGATTTGGATTATGCATCCACCGCATCATCAAAAGCGTCCGAAGTTTCCGAAACACGTTATACATACTTTAGATTATGTGTCCGACAAATCATCAGGGATGTTAGACATTTTTTATTTTTGTTTAATTTATTATCATAGCAAATGATATGCCGGACATTTGCCAAAAACGTGCCACATTCGACACGGCATCTGATATGCGTCCGACATGACACAAATAACTTTTTGAGACGGCCGTAGGTTACAACTTGGGGGCCACAATAAAAGACAACAATTACAACTCATGTGAAAGATAGACTTCAGCAGCCCCACATGTGGATGATGAAGCATAACAAATGCATATTATTCTATGCTCATTTCGCACTCGCTACACCCATCTTTGGACAACATACAATCGGCAAACAGCTCACCTGTCCCATTCTATTACGTGACACAAGTGAGACTGCAGGGAACTTAAAATAATCAATTAGATTTATGAGGTCAAGTTCAAAGTATGTATATGCTATTATACAGTTACGGCGGGAGCTGGTGTAGGAGGAACTCTATTTTCAGCTGGAATTTCGACAAATTCAGAAAGAATTGCCCGGAATTCGTCTCCACTCATTGTCTCCTTCTCAAGAAAGACTTCAACGATCTTATCCATTGCTTCACGGTTGTTTCGAATGTGGCTCAAAGCAATCTCATAGGCCTCATCGGAAATCCTCTTGACGGCAGCATCAATATCTTCAGCAAGCTTTTCTGACATTGAATTTCTTGCCATCATTCTCATGATTACATCAGCACTTTGAGCTGATGAGTCCATGAGTGACCATGGTCCTATTTCAGACATGCCGAAAGTAACAACCATCTGCAAAGACAAGACAGCGGTTTATTAACAACTAATGATGATCAATTCATGCTAATAATAGAGAATGAAGTCGTAATAAACCAGAAAGGCCATGATTAAAACTGGAATCTTGCCTCCCAATTGTCAGCCTTGTTAATGTGACTACATTAGAGATGTTTGGCTAATTTTTTGAAATTCCCACCACTAGCACTAGGAGTGCAATCGAGCTGAGTTAAGCCAAGCTTGGGGTAAAATCTCAGTTCAATCTCACAACATATATATTTAGACAGGCTCCTTGACCTCAAGCTCAACTTGATGAAAACTCAAACTCAAGTCAACTCGACTCTAGTAAACTCGTATTTTAAAGTGAGTTTTGAACTACTGCAAGCTCAATTGAAGGAAAGCAGAGACCAAGCTCACCTTGAACTCAAAATAACTTGAGCTCGAGTTGAGCTAGCTACTCATGCTGGACTCACAAGCCAGTTTGCACCCTTACCCAGCATCCACTCCGAAAATAATTAATAATAAATGAGCAGGACAGTGGATTTGGATAACTCTAGAATGGTTACGTTTCCAGCATACCCAAAAGAACTGCTTAGTTTTATTTATATTTGTAGTTAATAATGCATTAACACGAGAAGGTTTACCTGCTTAGCCAAACTAGTGATCTGTTGCAAATCACCAGCTGCACCAGTTGTCACCTCAGGCTCACCAAATATAACCTCCTCAGCAGCTCTTCCACCAAGCCCACCAACAATTCTGGCAAAAAGTTGCTGCTTTGATATCAAGGTTGGGTCATCTGCGGGGATGAACCAGGTCAAACCACGAGCTTGACCACGTGGAATTAAGGTGACCTTCTGAACTGGATCATGCCCTGGGGTCAGAGTTCTACATGATAAAAGACAAAAAGGGAAAAATAGTGAATGACCACAGATGGTGAGCAATGAGTTTGAATTAAGAATAGATAAGAGGACAAAACTTAGCATCAGCGAGAAGTGATTAATCAATGAGTTGAAAATATGATTCATCTTACATATTAAGCTCAAGGCAGTAATATAGTAACTGGAAGAAGAACATGTGACTATTGAAGTATTGTCACATACTGCCTTGTCCGTTGGAGGAATCGCCCTAATTCTTTTCAAGTTATACATGCACAACTTAAAGAGGTGTATCTCACATAATTTAATGCCAGATGCAAAACTCTCACATGCAACAAGCAAGAATGTGAAGATAGAAAAGATATGTTTAAGCTCAGTTAGTTATCACTCAGAAATGTTTAAGCATGCAGCTCAGCTATGCCCAGCCAAATAATGAAGGGGCTTGTAATGAAAAGCATTCTGACTTGACTAACATGATTTTTCAAAATTGGGACTTGAAAGTAGTTAATACACTTTAAGCAAAGGAGCTGGACACAGTAAATATCGTGATTTCATATGCCCAAGATATTAGTTTAAAACCAAAAATGATAGAAGGCAAAAGTTTGCAGCACACAATTCATGCAGATTCAAGTTTCAATCTAGAATTAGGATAATTAAATGCTGCAGAAGGCTCTTTTGTTAAACATGAATCCCAAAAGATTGAGTTGAGCACTCCATTTTAACAGTAGGTAGCATAGACCTGCACTTACCCACAGAGGGCATGGCCCACTTCATGGTACGCCACGAGACTTTTGCTCTTGCCATCTGTCATGACTGTTCCCTCCATTCCAGCGACTATCCTATCAATTGAATCATCAATTTCTTTTGATGAGATGGCTGTCTTTCCACGCCGACCAGCTAGAATAGCTGCCTCATTTAAGAGATTAGCAAGATCTGCTCCACTAAAACCAGGTGTCCGCATAGCTATCACTTCAAGTGATACATCTGAGTCAAACTTTTTATTGCCTGCATGAACCTTTAGGATCTCAGTTCTTCCACGAATATCAGGGACATCAACAGTTACCTGCCCAAAGATTGAATTACTTACATATGTCTTCATTTTGATATGACATCAAAAAGATACACATATTGTTTAATTACCTGTCTATCAAACCTTCCTGGCCTTAACAAGGCAGAGTCAAGAATATCAGCACGGTTAGTAGCTGCAATTACAATTATACCAGTATTCCCTTCAAAACCATCCATTTCTGTCAGGAGCTGGTTTAAGGTCTGTTCCCTTTCATCATTTCCTCCACCAATACCAGTCCCTCTTTGACGCCCAACAGCATCTATTTCATCTACAAAAACAATGCAAGGAGCATTTTCCTTGGCCTTCTTGAAAAGATCACGGACTCGTGAAGCACCAACTCCAACAAACATCTCAACAAACTCAGAACCTGAAATTGAAAAAAATGGAACACCTGCTTCACCAGCAATTGCCTTGGCTAGCAATGTCTTTCCAGTACCAGGAGGACCAACAAGAAGAACTCCCTTAGGAATACGAGCACCCACAGCAGTAAATCTCTCGGGCTTCTTCAGGAACTCCACCACCTCCATAAAATCTTGTTTTGCTTCATCTACCCCAGCGACATCATCAAAAGTCACGCCAGTATTTGGTTCCATTTGGAACTTAGCCTTTGATTGACCAAAGGCCAGAGGGAAACCAGGCCCTCCAGGTCCACCCATTCCTCCAGAAGACCGTCTTGAGAGAAGGAAAAGACCCCCAATCAAAATTAACGGGAAGGCCAAGTTTCCAATTAAGTTAAACAAAAGAGAACCAGAGTCCTCTTGTGCGTTGTGGGCAGCAAAGTCAATGTTCTTTTCCCTAAACTTTTGAAGGAGCTCCTGGCTGAGGCCCGGGAGTTGTACGCGCACTCTCTGTACTCGGTTACCCAACTCTGGAGAAATAGCCTCAACAATGGCAATGGTCCCATTTTCAAATAAATCTACTTTTTGCACTCTACCCTTATCTAGATACTCCAAAAATCTAGAATAAGACATCCTTGAATTAGAAACACCTTGCTCATCAGCAATAGCTTTTCCATTACCAACTAATGCAGGTAAAGCAAGTCCAGCATTGCCAAGTATCAATTGCAGAAAGCCTCTTCTTCCTTCATTTGTTCTTTGATCCAGCGATGCTCGGATCTTAACTACTTTAGATGTATTATTCAATGATAAAAGGCATGAGGACTGGATAAACTGCTTTCCATAGATTTCCTTCCTCAAACTTGTTCCAGTGTTACCAGCAGACAGACCATTTCCCACTACACATGCCAACGAAGCTGCCATCTTCGTTCCTCTGGAGTTAAACAAAATTAACCAACTTATTCAATGTACATATCAAAAGATCATTAAAAGATGCTTAACAATCTTTTGCAGATTTTGAGCCATGAAAACATGAGTAAGAAAATAAAGAAAGCAATTCCATTTAGTCAGACAGCGTCCTATGTTACAAATGGCAATGTCAAAACTAAACAGTTACATGAAATGAATTATCATTCAGCAGCTAAATATCTTGGTTTTGAAAGGTAGAATTTCATTTTCAAATTAGAGGCACATACATGAAGTAACCATGGCAAAGTTCTCCATGGAGCGCAAAATAGCAACAAATAATCATTAAAAAATCAGGAGGCAAAAACAAAAATTGTGTATATAATAAATTCGTTTAACTGATTAAATAGTCGAACCAGATTAATTTAAGCAATCTATCATCACTTCAATTCTGCCCAAAAATAGCAAACACGGAAAGAAAACATAATAAAAAACTCAATTAGCACGTTAAAGTCGATTATTTCAATCTAGTCTATAGTTTTTCATCAAATTACTCAAAACCCACCAAGAAAATGTGGGGTATAACGAAATTAAACTCATCCAGCTCTACAAATTCAACAACACCATGAGCTACAAACAAGAGTAAAAAAACTGATTAAAACGAAACCTACAAAATTGTGAAGATAGACAACAAAGTAGTAAACTTTAATTTTTCCAAGAAATGGAAGACAAACCTGGGAGTGGGAGGAGGTGATCTTGGAGAGCCAGGGAGCAGGACGGGGCTTTAAGGGGAAAGAGGAGTGGAGGAAGTAATTTAGAGGAATGGATGTGGTTTGCATATAGCGTACGTGGCAGTTTGCCAGCAATTGATTGGTCTAACCTTACATTTTGCTTGTCCTAGATTTTTTCTCCTTGGGATTTTGGCATTTGGTGTTGGATTTTTTTCCCAACGAATATAAATATATACTTACATTGAATTATATATTATCATCTCATATTATCTTACTAGTGAAAAAGGGCACCATGCGAGTCACGTTATCGTGCTGGTTTCGCTAATTAAATATATCAGTTTATATTTATGTATTTTTTGATAATTTATTTTTTTTAAGAATAATAACCTAATTCAATATCTGATCAAAATCTATTTTTAAATGCGTCTATTATATAAAATTCTTAATTTTAAAAAGATTATATTAAAATTATTTCTTAAATAATTAAAAGAAAGATAAGAGTAAATGAAAGTTTTATTTAATCTGATAGTTTTTAATATAATTTATATAAAACACATATATAGAAAATATAAAAAAGAAATATTAATAAATTAATGAAAACAATATAAATAAAATTAATAAAAGAGAATGTAAAAAAATTACTTAGGACAAAAAGGGTGAAAATATTATTTAAAAAATAACACTAAGAAATAACTTAGAAATATAAGATAAACCATAGAGTTTTAAACTAATAGCATGAAAGTAGAAGTAAACTATTAATAATGACGTAATGCAATTGAAATTCTAAAAGTTGAAGTAATTAGTCCAATAGAAGAAACTAGAAATTGCACATAAAAAGTATGCAAAGGAACAACTGTCAACTTTAATAATACACAAATTTAAATAAGTTTGATGTTAAGATTCCTTCATTTCCAATGTTTTCTTCATTTGCTGATAGTTTAATTATAAAATTACAAATGGTGAGCCATCAAATTATATGCCCAAAAATAGTAATACAAAAGTGTAGCACCCCACTCAGGACACTCCTAAGATGGGATGCTCTCTAATTCAATCTTAAAATAAAGCCACAATACAGTTAATAGGTCCATCAGAAAATTTTTCGACACTTTTCAAAGATAGCAACAAACTTTAACTTAACAAACTTCATCAAAATACTAAGTACATACCATTAGAGGTCCCATAATGTTCAACATAATATATACATACTACATATGTTTAATCCAATCCTACATATCACAACATCTTTAAATTATAACAAAATGCCCAAGTGTACCCATAAGTTATAAGAAACTATTCTTTTACAAAACGTATCTGTCGATCCATGCTTGGACTCTAAGTTCATCACTCAATCCTGTTTGATAAAAATCAAAGATAAAATGGGAGAGTAAGTTCAAATTGCAAAAGTGTGATTGAGGTTGAGTAAATAATTCTAGGCCTTCTCCATCTTTACAATCATGTCACTGACGTACACTTCCATCAATTTGCCTATCTCATTCTTAAAAATAAAATTGATCAGTCTTTGGTAAGTTGCTCCAGTATTTTTAAGTCCAAAAGGTATGACCAAAAAGCAATAGACTCCATTGGGAACCACAAAAGAAGTTTTATCCTTATCCTCGAAGGCCATGAATATTTGATGATAGTCTTGGAATGCATCCATCATAATTAATAGCTCGCAACCAGTAGTGGAATCTACTAGTAAATCTATTCGAGGTAGGAGTTACGGATCCTTAGGGCAAGCTTTTTATTCAAATATGTAAAATTGTTACACATACGCTACCTTATTTTTTAGGACAAGTGTAACATTACAAAACTAAGATGGATATTGAATTTCAACTATATAACCTGTATCTAAGAGTTTTCTAGCGTTCTCCTCGGTGATTTGGGTTATCTCGACATTGAATATCCTTATCTTTTGTTTGATCAACTTGTATGAGACGTCGACATTAAAGTAGTGCACGATCACGCTGGGGTCGATTTCCTAGAGGTTAGACGCTTTTCAGGCAAAGATGTCAATGTTTTTTCTTAGAAAATCAACCATAAGGCATTCTAGGTAGGGGCCCAAATCTATCCTAATCCAAGTTGTCTTTCCTGCTTAATAGTTTTAAATTTCCTAATAAGCTCAACTTAGGTATCCTCTAACTTTCTTTTCTTGTGAACTTGGACCTCCTTGAGTTCCGCTACAGAGGCGTCCCCTTAGGTTTTCAATTATAGTTAAGTCTTCTACTCGCTAGACTCGACTAAAATGATGTATCAACTCCAAGCTTTTTTGATGTTACACAATAATTCACCTATGACTGCTCGGGTTGGGAATTTGATCTTCATATGATAGAACAAGATAATGGTGCAGAAATCATTTAGGGTTGGTTGACCAATGATAACATTATAAGCAAATGGGGTGTCAACCACCAGATAGTTCACCATCAAAGTCTTTCTTTAGGCTACCTCCCCAAATGACGTTGATAGATTGATGGACCCTTTCGGAATGATTTTTGACCCCCCAAACCTAACTAGAGGGGTACGCATGGGTTCAAACTTCAACTTTCCCAAGTTCATTCTTCTTAAGGTGGAGAGGAAGATGATGTTAACTGAGCTACTGTTATCGATCAGGACTTTTCTCATTTCAAAGTTAGCAATCTCAACCAAGACTACCATGGGATAATCAATTTTGTGGTTAATATTCTTTCTCTCTAGGTGGGCCAAGTTGCTATTAGTGAAAGAAATGGACTTTACATTTATCAATAGATGAAATGTCATTTTGACAAGCGAGGCTTTGGTCGACTCTAGCCTCCTGTGAGTCTGCCTCCTCACTAATTTTGAGTCTCCCCTAGTGGGACCTCCTGTGATCATGTTAATTACTTTTTGAATGGGCGGGCAATCTTCGTGGGCGGGTTTCTTTTTTTTGTCCCCCCCTCCTTGGGCTGATCGACTTTTCTCTACGAAGAATCCGATCGATTTTGTCCCCTTCAGCTTGTGTGTCAATAGCCATATATTTTTGAGATAGCCCTGTCTAATGAGCCTTTCGATTTCATCCTGGAGATTGAAGTATTCATCTGTATCATGCCCTTTTTATTTATGAAAATGACAGTACTTTTTTGACTTTTTCATCGTTTCAGTCTCCATCAATTTCCTCAATTTTTTGAGGAGATTGTTATGTTGAATGGTAAACAGGACCTCTCTCCTTGGAATATTCAGCGGGGTGTACTCATGGAAGTGCTTTATTAGAGATCAGCCTCTTTCCCTGTATTTTTGCTCGTCTTTCTCTTTTTTTTTTTATCGACCTCTGAGGTTCTAAACTTTAGCTTGTTCATCTCCTCTTAGGTCATATATATCTCTACTAAGTTGAGCAATTCTTCCATCAATCTTGGGCACTCACGCACCAATGCATTGGTGCATTTTTTATGTCTAAGTCCCAAGAACAGCATATTGATCAGGAATTCGATCTTAGGGTTATCTATTTTTAGGACCTCCGTGTTGAACCCCTTGAAGAAGTCACGGAGGGACTCCTTTTCATTTTGCTTGAAGGTATGGAGGTAAGTGTGGGAAAGTTTCGCCTTTCTCTAACTGGCAAACTTTTACAAAAATTTATTACAAAGCTGATCATAGGGCTCCATCTTGACAAACCAATCGAGTGTTATACCTTGGAAAGTGGTTACTAGCATCTTGGTGTGGATATATTCATTGTGCCTGTTTAGCTACATTATATGCTCAAATTGCATTAGGTGCTCATTAGGGTCTGTTGAGCTATCATATCTTGGTAACTCAATTGGGACCTTGGCATTGACAGTAATGCGCTCGTCAATAATCTTTTGAATGAAAAAGGAGCCCCTTTCTTGATGAGACCTCTGGGGGGCCTCTAAGTTAGGCACCCTTTCAATATTTCCCTTCGAGATCCTGCCGAGACATTTGTTTAATTGGTGGACCTGGTGGGAGACTTCTTTCGACTCCTTTCGTTAGCTTGGGTGGCATTTTGATCAAAATGAGGTTTCGCATGCTTGATCCTATCATGCTGTGGGGCTCAATAGGCAGGGCCACATGGTTTGTGGATTCTTCCATTTCTTCATAGTGATTGCATCTAGAACGTTCAATCCTATCGTACTGCAGGGCTCGATTAGGTCAAATGTGGTGTTCTACAGAGTCAGTAATTTTCTCCTTCAGCTCCAATCACCCCCTCTCTCCCCGGGGGCATCTAGGCCTAACTTCTTATCTGGCTAGCAACCGCCTAGATTTTCGACGATCGTGACTGTCCCGAGGGGAACTTTCTTTTGGTAGAGGTGGTTGCGGAGTGGCATTGCTAGTGATGGCTAGCACAGTGGTGTGTTTGTTTAATGTAGCGAAACATTGAGCAGAGATCTGTTCACTTATCAACTGTATCAGCAATGGTATAGTCAATGTTATAATTTACTTCTGTGGGGCGCTTGGGGGCCTGGAGCATGTGAACTTTATTGAGGTAGAGGGGGAGGTGGAGATGTGAACCTCCTATTATCCTCCCTCTCAGATACAATTCTTCTTGTGTTTACCATTTTCTCAGTTGCAATCTCAAGTTTCCCACAGACAACGTCAAAATGATGAGGTTGAAAGTTATATTTAGTGAATAGGATTATGTTTGGGCTAATTTGACCAGGAAGGTCAATTAATCTAATAGTAATATTTTTTAAAGTTTGAGATCTGCAACGAACAGCAAATATTAAACTAGTTGGGGTGCCCCTAGTGAAGATACTCTGACACTCAAATTAGTTCTGGTCAAAATAAGGTAATTAAACAGAAGAGTAAGTGCGTACAATGATATGGCATTACCTAGAGTATGGCTAGCAATAAGATATTTATAGCCTTCTCCTGGTGGATAATATGTCTAAGATACCCTTATCAAGTGTAGAGGGCTCTTATCCTTGCTTAGGGATCATTGGTCATTTTCAATTCCAATACTATTACAAGTAACATCATCTCCTGATTTTTAGGGTGAGCAATACTCTGCTAGTGTGCCTTTATGCCAAAGTTGGTGGTAGTATTGGTGGCAAAGATTGTACTGGGGTGGCACACACCATTAATGTGGATGCATGCTATTTGTCAGAGCATTAAATACATTAAGGATATAAGTCAGTACCAGAGTGAGCACCCTAGTCAATGATAGTCAAACAGACAAGGCAGTTGACCAGAGAGACGGTTGAATGAACCAAGTGGCTTGAAGCCTCCCGTTGAGTGCGATCGAAACAATCTATTCGACCAGATAGTTTTGGTCGAGTGATTTGTCCCTATTAAGTCCAAAAGTGCCATTGGGCTGTGCATGTTAAATGGCCCTAGGGGCCCTCTCTGATGTCGATAGCGTGTTGGGCTCGGCCTGTTAGGTTATCTCATATCAAGTAATATCAATGATCTTGCACCGAGTGGAGAATTAACCAATTGCAATAATAATATTCATAATGTCAATTAGATCATGGTGACTTGATTGTTCTTAGGAGCTATGGAGTGGTTGGAAATAATGATCGAAATTTTCAAGTAGGAGGAAGAGATGAGAGGTTGAGATGGTTCCATTGGACGTGCCAAAAGTTTGTTTCCACAAATTTCAAGTTTGGAGAAAACTAAGACAAGAAAAGTACAAAAAAGATTTTTTATTTGAATAAAAAGTAGTTACAATTTCTTCAAAATATTTTCGAAAATATAGACCGATTCCTCTTACTCTTCACTCCAAAATATGATTCAAGAACTTGCAGCTTGTTTTTCAATTGGATGTGTAATTTGCTTCTAAATTACAGAAGAAATTACAAACTACCATGAAATTAAATATCTATTTTAAAATCAAGACCTTCAAGATTTGATGCCTTTGAGGAAGATGTAGACCTTTGTGGTTGTGGCATTTGTTGTGGTAGAAGTACTTGGGACTTGAAAACTTGATGCTTGAATTTTTGATGTGGTTGGCATGCTTCTAGGTAACTCCTTTTATAAGCACAAATTAGAATTTCTCGATTTGGAATTTAAGTCTTCTCCTTGAACTTAGATACAACTTATCATATATTCAAATGTGCATATTATCACATTTATTATACTAAAATTGGCATAGATATAAAATATATTTGTAATTTACAAAATTATCAAGATAGGAGTCATATAAAAAAATTATAGTCCATTATTATATTAAATAAAAAATATTCAAAAGTCATTAAATATTGAGTTTACCTTTGATAAGATCGAAGGTTCTAAATACATTGCGGTCATATGGGCATGTAAATTTTATTGAATATACATAGTGATATGGGATAGCCCAAGAGGCCCTTTTTACAAATCAGATAGCTCACGAAGCCCAATGTGAAATGATATAATCCAGCAGGCCCAACAGGCCCAAGATCAGAGGATTCAACCCACTAAACTCTGAGGCAAGTCACTTTGGTCGACCTGTATCGACCCCGTATAAGAAGCCCCGTGGTCGACCCGTATCGACCTGAGGGCCTCTTCCAAAGTCTTGTGATGATAGCCCAGTGGCGAAGTCAGATTGATCGACTAGTATCGGCCCCATATGGTAAGCCGCGCGGTCGACCTGTATCGACCGGGAGGCGGCTCCCGAACTCATCATCTAAGTTTGATCGACATGAATCGATCCCCGATTGTAGATGGGACAAGTTGAACCTTTACGCAATGATTACATGTGGCGGCAGATGTGACTACTACATACGGATGTAGCCGCTCCCACCAACCCTGACAACTCTGCCAACAACTCTGGCAGAGGCGCGCTTCTACTGATGGTACTACCCAGAAAAATAGGAGATTACGCCATGTGGCCCAGCCCCGAGATCTGGGCAGAAATGACTATCCTACCCCGGCTATGGGGAAAGCCCAAGTGTACCTGACAAGGGCACTTGGGTAAATTCGCACCATTATTAGATTATAAATCAGGCCAACACCACCACGCTCAAGGTATTGCAAATTTACTGTTTACTATATACTCTCTAAACACTCTCCATCTCACCGGAAACCTAACTTGAGCGTCGGAGTGCCTTAGCCAGGGCACCTTCGGCTAGTTTACATTTGTTCTTGTTGCAGATCTCAGACCCAATATCATCTAAGTCCACCGAAGTTTCGGACTATCAGGCTCATTGCAGCCCCAGCTGCCACTTAAACGGGTGCAAGCTCCCTAACTTATTAATCGACCCCGTAGTCGACACATAAACAGCCCCAGCTGCCACTTAAATGGGTGCAAGCTCCCTAACTTATTAATCGACCCTGTAGTCGATGCCTCAATGGTTGCAGTTTCTTCGTTGACCTCGCCGCCCTCTATTTCGCGGCTTTACACCGCTTCTATTCGACGGTCCGCGCCTATCGACCTGACACTTCGAACAGATACCTTGCAAATCTCGCAAGCCAACAATCGCTAAGGTCGAACGGATAGTCGATACCTATTATGAACCAATCGACGAAACAGTTGTACCTTTCCATTACAAAGGTAACCAGATGTCTTTTACATAAGTTTGGTGAGCAATTAAGCATCTTTTATTATATTTCGTCGAGTAAAATTGGAAGACAGATGTGGAACAAAATTACATCTATTATACTTCGTCAAGCAAAAAGAGAAGACA
>JACGDI010005586.1:84983-102477 GCA_014898725.1 Jacaranda copaia
TTCTTGTTGCAGATCTCAGGCCCAATATCATCTAAGTCCACCAGAGTTCCGGACTATCAGGCTCATTGCAGCATCACATAGGATAAGTAAAAAGATAATTTTTGTATATTTGAAATTTGGTGTCATAACTTCTATTTTAAATGCAAAAGAGGGTTTTTTTTTTTTTTTTTTTGTAATTGTGTGTGTATATAATGAATATCGGTCATGAAATCTTAGATTTTTTTTAATATAATGAATTTAATTATTTTGATATTTAATCTTCATTTTTAAAATCAATGATATTTAGAAATAATGAATATATTGAATATTTATCATTTATATTATTTTTGGATATAAAAACTTTGTTTAAATATAAATAATAAATATAAAATAACGGTTTTGCAATGGATTTTTAAAATCCCTTGCAAAACCTTTTTTAATATATTATTCTTTTGAAAATTTTCAAGGTAAAATTTTCTTGCAAACTTTTTTTTTTTATTTTTTTGCTTTAGGGTGGACTATATCCGTAGTATAAAAGTAAAATCTTTCCCTTGCTAATTTTTTTTTTTTTTTTTGGACTTTTGGGCGGATTATATTCATTCCAAAGGAAATTCATTCGTACGTATTATTTTTTTAAATTTTGCAACAGATTCATCTGTTGCAAATCGTTTCCTTTTGGTAGTGTATCTTATCCCTAGCAAAATTTTATTTTATATTTTTTCTAAATTTTGTCTTTTTGATGGATCATGTTTGTAGTAGGAGTTGGTTTTGCGAGGAAATCATTTCCCCTGCAGTATCTTATTCTTCATTAATTTTTTTACTTTGGTATGAATTTTTCATCACAAAATCGTTGCTTTTTGCAAGGAAAACTTACCCCCATTTCATTTGTTATTGATTTATTTTGTGACGGATTATTTTCATTGTAAAATAATGCTGATTTTCTTTTATTCTATTTTTTGTTTACTGACAGAATAAATTTATTGCAAAACAGTTGCTAATTTTCTTCTAAAGTTTTGCGGGATTTCTATCCCTCACAAAATTATATTTTAAATCTCTAATTTTTTTTATTTTTTATTGGCAATGTATATTATTTGTCTAAAATTATTTTGAATTTTTCATTACAATTTGCGACCAGATATACATTGCAAATTCATCGCTTAACTTATGCGAGGGTTTTTGTTCCTCAAAAATCTGTTTTGTTTGAATATTTATGAGGGAAAAGTTTTCCTTGCAATTTAACCCGTAATCTGTAGGTGTAGGTATCCATTCACTTCAACTCGATGAGTTTGGAAACTTTAGTTGTTGATTGGGTATGGAGGCGAGTGTGGAGAATACTTGCTTTGATCATGAGAGGTGGAGGCAAATATGATATAACTTTCTTCACTCCGAATCCGCCCTCAAACCTGCCCAAACGAGTATGCAATTCAGGATTGGAGATTGGGTATAAGGAATATCCGCATTTACCTCCATAATCCATAAATATGTTTGTGTATATATAAATTTATATTGATCTAATTTGTTTTACAATTTAAAGTAAATAATTATTTAATTCTTAATTGTATATTAATTTTATTTCTTTTATCAATATAATGATGTACGAATTATTTATTTTGAATCAAAATAATGTAATAAGTATAATATTAAATTTAAATTTCAATTGTAATCAATAACAATACAAACAATATATATTTTTATAACAAAATTTTTTATTTCTAATTTAATTTTATTTTGGTAGGATTTAATCATTTATTTTGTATGATTCGAAATCATTTATATAAATATATATAATTTAAAATTATATATCGTAATCTACAAACTAAAATAATACAAGTTTAAAGATTTAAAATTAATAGAACACATACATATTCTATTACAACTAAAAAGTATTTTTAAAAAACAAATATAAAGAAAAATATGAATAGCCAGCTTAAAAATAAAGAAATTATAAAAATGGCTAGTTGATTTAGACTTGTGCAATTTAAATTAATAATGTGAAGAGCTAAAAAACGACGAGAGTAATAAATGGTGGATGTAATTCTTTATGATTTAAATATTATTAATTTTACCTTTATTGACCTTGGATTGTATTTATCTAAAGCGAGTTTATAATTGTGGAATTTCGAATTAATTATATATTTCTATTTAATCTGTTTTAAAAAATCAAATGAGAAACAAGAAATGGGGAATATCATCAAATGTCCCCGCATCAATTAGATGTGGAGATGGATATAGAGTTCTTCTCCTCGTCAAGTATGGAGGCAGGTATGAAGATTGATTTAAGAAATGGAGTAGGGGATGGGAACCAGAAATCCTCAACCGAACCTTCCCCGTTGTGATCCCTACAGTTGGATTTTATTTTCTTCTCGAACTTTATAATTAAGGGATTTTGTGAAGGACTTTTCCCTCGCAAATCGCAGTGCAACGGGTACTCTGCCCTCGCAAATTTCATTCACAAATAGTTGTGTTTCCAGTAGTAGGAAGGACCACTCTGGAGGGCAACGACACACTTCACTGAAAGACTGGGAACAAGTCAACGCTTATATAGTCTCAAAGGAATTATTGGATCCACATATATATGTATTCTTGTTCATAAGAAAGGCACAGTATGATTTCTCGCTGGTATTCTTGTTTATCTCCTAATTTTGTATAGGTTTGGAAATATTCCCTTAGTGAGGTTTATAAGTTGAAGGACCTCATAGCTGAGATGAGATCCCTCTCAATCCCACCACCACGCCCGCTGTACGAGTTACTTCTTTGAGGTGCGGCATTAGAGTTCTTTCCAGCAATATCGAACCTACAAATAGGACATTTCCCCTGGCTCTTCACCCACGGAACGATGCACTCCTCATGAAACATATGGTTGCAGGGAGTCACCGTCACAAACTTATTAGACTCGAAATCTTCCAAACAAACCGCGCACCTTTTCCCAATATCGTCAATGTGGTCGTCGCTGCTGCTGGATTTGGTGCCTAGTCTCTTGATTATGCTGCTCATATGTGGGCTGTAGAGTTGTTTCCTCAGCTTGTTAAGTGCCTTGTTTTGCTCTTCTGGACTCAGACTGGATTCCTGATCCTCTGCTGATGTTTGAATGTACTGGTACAGAGGTGGTGATGGTGGTTCGTAGTACGTTGGAGGAGGAATGTCCAAGATGGCCGGGCGACGGCCAATGTCGTCTATGAGTAGTAATCGTACTGAAGGGCGAGGGGGTGCTCCTGATGGGAAGCTGCAAAGAATACGGTCATGTTAAGAATTAATACAAGGTGGTTTAAATCTTCTATACTATTCTCTATATCATCTCTTAATAAATTTATGATATATATATTAAATATTTTTTCACAAAAATAGTTAACTGAGAATCAAACATATTTGATATAAATATAATAAGTTGGAATAGTAAATATAATTGAAAATTAAATAAAGGATTCAAAGTGAATACGGGTACAATGGTCATATGTGTTGAATTTAGATCCTTTATTTTTGTTTCATCCACCATTTTATTTAATTTTATATATGCCAAGTAAATTTGATTAATAATCAATTATTTTTATAAGTGATTATTAAGTACATTTAATATACATATATATATATACATGAAGTGGAAAATATATATATATATATTTAATAAAAATAGTTTTATTCATCAAAGATCACCATTGATAGCTTCTACAATAAACGTAAGAGGACAAAAACAAGCATCCAACTTCCACAATCAAACATAATCCTTGCAATCAAGTGATCCGCTAATGAGTTCACAAATCGTTTCATAAAAGAAATATGAAGATAAGCTAATTCTTCTTTAAATTTTAAAATTATCAATAAGTGGAATATATAGAAAATGAAACATACTTTGAAGTAAAGGATTCAATCATTCATATATATATATATATATATATATATATTGGAATACTATTCATTCCTATACATAAAGCATAAATGTACAAAAATGTTTATCTAGAAATTTACTTTATTGTAAATCATGTATCTGCGACACATAAATTAGAGTAGTAGATACGAAAATAGTTGATAGCAGAGCAACAAAACATGCCTTTTAAATAAATTTTTTTTCTATTACTCCATAATTAAAGTTGGGGTATATTTTATTACCATCCATGAGATTTGACGTAATTATTAAAAGAATCTTATTTTGTTAAAAATTACTAAAATCCCTATGAAACTTGTCATTGTCTAACAAATTAACCCAACCATTAGCTATTATTAGGATTTTCAAAAAATACAGTAAAAAATAGTATGTAAAATTACAAAATTACCCTTCAACTTAAACTTCAATTTTGACCAAGTTTGACCCTAACTTGTGGATGAAAATGCCTTCGGGGCCGTATCATTTTATTCTGAATTTATATAAGAACTAAATAGTAATATTACTATATAATGGGTTAATTGTAAGAAAACTGTAAAGAGTTTATATACAT
The DNA here is from genome assembly GCA_014898725.1 of Jacaranda copaia. Taxonomy (NCBI): domain Eukaryota; kingdom Viridiplantae; phylum Streptophyta; class Magnoliopsida; order Lamiales; family Bignoniaceae; genus Jacaranda; species Jacaranda copaia. Next base: position 89,393 of record JACGDI010005586.1, read on the forward strand.
ATACATATATAATATAGTACTATATATAATATATATGATATAAACAATATATGCATATATATATACACACCCCTAGCCCTTCAACTCACATTTCCCCCACCATGGCTGCCATGGAGCTGCTGCTGCTATGACAATAACAACAAGGCCTAGACGCTTGGCATGGGGTTGCCATAGCTAGGGGCCTGCTGCCCATGACAGTCGTGGCTGCCATGGCAGCCACTGCCGACAATGGCATGGCCTGCGGAAGAAGAAGGGTTGAGGGGGGAGGAGTGGGTTCGCATTTTTAAAAATTTTTTTAATTAATAAATAATTTCGTTAAAATATTTATTTAAATTTTTTACTTATTTATTTCTAATTAGTATAGTTTTCAATTTTTTTGTATTTTCAATTAATTAATAAATTTAATTAATTATTATAGATATATTTATTATTTGGATAAATAATTTAATTATTTTAAATATCTTCATCTTAGATGTGATTATTAGTTTGATAAATATTTAATAGAATATTAAAAAATTTATCATTTTTAATTCCTAAATAATTTAGTTAAAATACATATATTTAAATTTTTTTTACTTATTTATTATTAATTAATATAGTTTTTTTATTTTATTGTGTTTTTAATTAATTAATAAATTTAACTAAATTTTATTAATTATTTTAGATGTATTTATTATTTGAATAAATAATTTAATTATTTTAAATATCTTCATTTTAGATATGATTATTATTTTAATAAATAGTTTAATTAACTTTAACTAAGTTATTTTAGATATACTTATTAGCTTACATTGTACTAATATATAAATTATTTTATAAATATATATACTATTCAACATAATTCAAAATGCTAAAATGCCATAATACATAGAAGGGCATTTCCGACTTTTGCCATTTCACCAATTTTCAGCCTTTTTGATTTTTTTAATAATTTAGCTATTTGAACTTTTTTACTTTTCACAATTTTCATCTTCCTTACAAATAGGTATGTTGATTTAGGGTTTTTTTTTTTTGTAATTTTTAAAAAAGTGGAAATCTTTTTGTAATTACACCAAACGTCAAGAATGATAGCCGCTATTCACCCTTAAAGTAATGATATGCCATTAATAACTCCATTACTTTTAAAAGCAAATGTGAAATAATACACAACCTATATAACCTTTTAAGTTTTAACATTCATCTAAAATTCCTTGTTAAATAATATTAGGAACATAATTTGGGTATAGTTGGAGTATAATTTATTTTTTATGAATGTGAAATAAATGTAAGGCTTTTTTGCTTTCTCATTGATTGTAATTTGAGGGTAGCAAATGGGCGACTTGGGAAATTTAAGTTAGATCTAACTAATTCGTGTTTAAAATGGATTGAGTCAGAATGAGCCTATTCAAATTGATCTAAATAGGTTGAATGCAAAGAAAAATTAAAAAAGTAAAAAAGGAAATATGAACTGGCATAATCAAATTATTTAAGTTGGAAAATAAGAGTAATACTACAAGCATTTTTCACGTGATATGTATTCACAATTGTATTAAATTAACCTAAATAAAATAAAAATTAATGTAATACAATTTAATTATTTTTCTTCGTTGTGTGTATCGCACATTACATGTCTATATGTTGAAGGGATACTTTTGTGTAAGTTTTGATGCCTATAATCTTTTGTTGACTTCTTAGGGATGCTTTTCATCCTTTTCCATGTTCATATGCTATTTTGACATTTTTGGGGATTTAGACTCTTTTAAGATCTTATTATTATTTTATACACAAACATAAATATAGAGTTATTTGAGTTTAAACTCTAAACTTCATTCATACAAATATGAGGGTAGTGTCACTCAACCAGTTGACTTTATATAGTTACAGATATGAGAATATGCGTTAAAGTTTTATGTAAAGTGGAAGAAAGTTTATAAAATTAAAATAATATTGTATGAAATATTAAATTTTATTTCATTAATTTTAGTTAAACTCATTTCTACTTATTTTAAACATGTTATCCAACAAAAGTTCCACCTAAACTTAATTAACAACATTTTAAAACCCAATTTAAAAGATTTATGCCTTAGCCCAACTCAAAGTTAATTATGTTGAGTTGGAATTTGGATATATATGAATGCATCACTCTCTCTCTCTCCCTCTCCCTCTCTCTGTATAAAATTAAAGGCAAAGACATGAATGTAAATTATGACCTGGATGAGCCATTATTAGGTCCTCGTGTCGACCTCTCCTCATATAACGACCATGGATCTCTTGTTCGTCCTCTTGGATTCTGATCAATATATACACAACAACAAAACATGCAGAAAACAAAGCATTAATTAATATAGCTAATTAAATAACACACACGCACGCACACGCACACGCATATATATATATATATATATTTATATATGCTCTACACAATCAAAAAACACGTTGAGATCTTTTTACAGCCCATCAATGATATATTTCAACTTCATATGCATATACATATACACATACCAGCTGAGATCTTCTTGGTGGAGGAACGTCCGATAGATTAGTTGGCAGATAAATCCAGTAGTCTTGTCCAGGCTGCCAATTTTCTGGGGGTCCAGAATTTTGGGACCTAAATCCACTTCCGCTCATTCTTGCAGCTTGTAATTTTCACAGATCATGCAAGATATGGGCGCCTAACCCTCAGGCTGTGGACTTTTATTCACCAAGCTTTTCCTCTGTTGTCGTGGGTTTAATTAATTTGTTCTCTTTTGACAACCCACTGGAATTTTTTGATCTTTTTTTATGCGTGGTGGCCTGGACTGTCGATGATTGAAAAAAGATTCATGTAGTGGATATGAAGCAAGCAAGGAATTTGATTCTGGCGGTTAAATGGGACGCAACTTTGGAAAAATGCATATATGCCAAATGCCAACAACTCAATTATTCTATTTCATCGGTGTAGTTGCAAATATTTCTTAATTTTAACTTAGTTTGGAGCTTTGTATGTATGTGTAAAAACAATTTCGACCATATTTACAAAATTGATTGCAAAACGGTGATTAAAAATTAACATTATATTAGCATTGTTTTTAATGAGAGAATATTTATTTAAAATTATTCCGGAACTTCTACAGAAAAGGCAAAAGCAAAAATAATTAATAAGTTTGGAGGGAAATTAAGAGATAGATTACAAAACAATTATTTGCGGAATAACCCCAAAAATTGGCAAAACATACACCTTGTTTATTTATGAATTGGAGCACTTCACCAAAATATTTTGGCAAAATAATTTTTGAAAAATAGAATTGAGGAATGTGATAGTTGTTTGTTTGTATTTTAAGTGATAGGTGGAGAATGAATTGGAAAAAAATTATTTGTTTGTTTATGTTTTGGGATTAAACAAAATGTTACATCAATAACCTTTCTGTTGTGTTGGTAGAACAAAATTAATATTTTAAAATTATTTATGTATGCATATATATACATTGGGCAGGGAAAACAAAAAATAATAGGGTTAGACATTATATAACGAGTGAGAAATGAATTCTAAAGATATTTTGAACCTTTTTTTGTTTATTTTAAATAGTGAAATTGAAGAATATAGTATACTATTTATTTATATTTTAGAAATTAAAAAACACTTTAACAATTCACGTACAAACAAGCCATAGATTATAAAAGGAATTCCATGTTCGAGTCTAGATGTGATAGCTTGTACGACAAACTGGAGTCATCAACAGGTGATGTACAAGTCAATTCATTTTCCTCTCGTTGCCCTTTTGATTAAGGCCACGTTTGGTTTCATTTCCATAACACCCACGCCCCCACCCGCGGCACCCCGCTTTTTATTTTTTATTATTTCACAAATGAAGCACATTACTCTTTATATATTTTTATTTAATATTATTTTTAAAACACATTTTTTAATAAATGATATATATTCTTTCAATAACCTATTCTATTATTTCTATTTCTTTCCACCAACAACCTATTAAAACTATTATAATCATTACTTTTCTAATAATCTATTCAAATAAAAACTCATTTTTACTAACTAACTTTTTAAATTTTAGAAATGATAAAAATGAAAGTAAAACCAAATGGGGCCTAAGGTCCCCTTGTAAAATTACCGGATTCTAAGTAGAATACATAAAAATAAATAAATAAATAAATAAAAATAGAAAAAGTAAATGAAATTTGATATTTTAAAAATAGTTCAATCGCATGTAAGATTTTGTGAAATAATCATAACTATAAACTTTTTTTCGAAAAAGAAAAAGTAAGCATAGCGATTTGCAAGTATCTTCAAGAAATGATACTTGTCCTGCCTTGGATTTATAATTTCTATCTTACTTTTTCTTCGAGCTGTTCCAAATAATACTTCATTTTTTAAAATTGAAACACATCTCCACCATAACACCTTTCCACTTGAAATAATGATGCAGCATTGGTAATTCTAAGATGTCACTTTTGGAGACAATATTGAAACATAATAAAAGCTTTTACTTTTCTAATCTTCATTTGAAAATCTATGCATGATTAACTTAGGTAGATGATATTGGGACGGAAAGAGTATATAGAAAATGGACAGTGGACAGATATTTGAGTGAGCTTATAAATTTTTTAAAATATTTTATGAGATGTTTAATAATTTTTAAAAAGTTATAAATTATTTGTTAAATTTTTTTTTAAAAAAAATAGACTTATAAACTCTCTAAGGGAGATGTCGAGATTTTATAATTTCTTTCTTGAAAAGTAAAAAATTCAAAATTTATTTTGAAATTTTAACAAACTCTTTTAATGTAAATTATATTAGTTACAATATTACTATTACTAACATCCTAAAAATTTCAAAAATTATCTTATCTAAATATTTTAGGAGCCTATCTTATGTGAGATAAGATTTGACATATTATAGACAATAAAATAGTTTCATAAGTTATATGACCTTATAATAATTTACCCAAGCACCTTACCACATGGATGCAAATTTCAACCCCTTTTTGTCTTAAATATCTTCTTATGGTTGTTCGGCTAATCGAATTTTGCTTGCAACATGAAAACACAAAGAAAAATTTTTCCTCAATGCTTTTCCAACAAAATTGAAATAGTGAAAACAATAACCATTTCCATCTCCATCGTTGGTCTGGTGGATACGATGATTCTTTTCTTATCTTGTACCACCCGCGCAGCATCTTTTTGATTTTTCCGTCTGCTATTTTTGCTGTTCCAATATTCCAAATTTCTTTGCTGTCCTCTTTTCCTGTTCAATCCTCCTCTTTTTACTGTTTCCCCTCAACCAAGAACATCCCTAAGATGATATTTACCGACACAACGAACAAAATGTGCCAAAATAAACACATAAAGGCATTTCCTTATCAACTTGTTAGCAGATTAATGAAATGAATATATAATGAATTCCAATCCAGTGACATACATATTCCCTTAAATTGAGAACAACTACAAACCTACAAAAAAAGATGCACCAAAGATAATATGATCCCCTGAGTTGAGTCTTGAGAGAGCGAAAAAGAAAAAAGAAAAGAGAAAAAAAATAAAAATAAAAGGGCGACTGGACACAGATCATCCTCATGTTCACCATTTATATCCTATCAATTTGAGGCCCACAAATTACTCATCAAATGAGGACCAAAATCGCAAAAGCATAACACAATTTTGCAGTGATGTTTTGAGTGAAGAGTACCTGATGCACAATGTCAACTGCTCATGGTTGAGGACAAATAGAAATTCCAGAATATAGATCCCATGGACATGAAGGCAACGCGGGCTTGAAGAGGGATCACCCTGTATGTTGCCGACCCATAGAATGTTATCTTAAAGCTGACAGCTTCGGCTCATGAAACCAAAGAATGCAAAATGAAAATTTTGTACTGTCCAACAAGCTTTATTTATGGTTTATCTTGATATCCTTCAGCAATGAAAATCTTTTCTATATAAGAATACTTTGGCATGACTATTATCTCATATGCCATATTCACCATAAGCAAGCTTTTTTTCATAAGGAATTTTTCACTTGCAGCACCTACTGATTTGGTTCTCGAATCGGCACTGCACACACTGTTAAAAGAAAATCTCTGTTGTTCTTTGCATCAACTGGCAAGGGATAGAAGAGTCTAATAAATGCACGACTATGTGCATCATGTTTTCTGACAATGTAAAAGATAGATCAAACAAGATTTAGAAACTAGGCAATCAAGGTTTCACAAAACCAAATCTTGAACATTGAAATTGTGTCCTCAATAGTAATTTCAGTTCAAACAGGAAATGAGTAATCATTTTAACTCAGGAATTTCATGTTTCCCGAATACGGACACATTTGCTACATCCCTTTATGATTGGAGGAAGTGATCAAACTAGATCACTGAATGTGGGCTGACTTACACTTCCAGATTACTTACGGTATGTCTAAATATGGATTTTCAGATATAATATCCATCTGATGGGTCCTCTGTGAGCCCATATTCAATATAGATTTGTTTCTTCATTTTCAACTTCTTTCTGAAAACATTTCAAAAATGGGCAAACTAAGAAATTTAAGAGGTGTTTTCAAGTTGTTTTCTTTGTATTCGTGGTATTTTTGCATTTGAATCAGAAAAATTTTATTTTGAAAATGCTCAATTTCTGACATAATCCTGATGTAGGGATCCTCCCCACCACATAAGGACCATGTCATTAACAATGAAAATGAATTCCTCCCTCTCTCTCTCTCTCTCTCTCTCTCTCTCTCTCTCACACACACACACACACACACACACATTGATGTTAGAGGAGGGCAGAAGAATAACGTACCAAAAATTCAATATGCTCACTGGTATCCAGAACCTGAAACCTGCATGGAAATGCACACGCATACAGAAATTAGCATACAAGATTCATAGCGAAGATATATACTAATCAGAAACTACAACACTGAAATAACAATATTACCAGTAAATAGGGTAGGGAGAGCATCTTTCTTGTATTTATTTGGAAGCTCAGAGAGTTTCCCTTGCCATAGGTTATTCCATGCAAAAATAACAGCAATTACAGTTGGACCTAGTACGATTTGATTTAATAAAACCTGAAAAGAAGCGTAGTCAGAAGAAACCACTCAGAAATCATTTCTAAGATATGTACTCTTGAGAAGCACAAAGCCTCAATTACCTTCATCATTAGGTTCTGAACAGTTTGCTTTGGCATGCGATGATCAAGGTACTGGTACCATGCATGTGAACCAGGACCATAGAGCATGAATCCATATGAAGTCATCTGGAGGGCTCTGATCCAATCATGTTCAGCAAAAAGTGTGCGGATGATGTCCTACAGGAGGAGATTTGTGTCAAATCAAATAACAGGCATAAGCACGCATCTCATGTAATAAGTCAGTAGAGAGGTTCCTAAGCGCAAAAATAACAGTTTTGGAAAGTAGTAGAAATAGAAAATTTTAGGAATTGAGTCTAGAAAATTGGAGCCAAAAGGGTGACTAGTAGCAAACATGAGCTGAGAGCTATTAAACTTACATATGTGCAACAGAAAATTAAAATTCATGGCAACTAAATAGATGGTGAAACCAGATTTAAAAAGTAACTGACCATTCCACTTTCTTCTGAGGTCAGCATGATATACCAAAAGTTCATAGTGGAGGGAAAATTATAGCCTACTGGCAGCCGCTCTACTGTAAGGTAGTCCTACTTATGTGAGCAACAATTTCTATGTGGATTCGGCCTAAATTCTAGATCTTCAGGTGCACAGGCGCACACAGAAGTACAAACTATAAACAAGCTGGCGAGTTTATTTTTACGAACTCAAAATTTGAAGCCACCAGAAAATTGTTGGTGAATATGACTTTTGAAATGTTAAAAATGTCGTAACAACGAGAGGAATGATTGGCTTTTAGTATATTAGAGAAAATACATTAAAAAAATATTGGAGTTTTTCATTTATCATGAATGCACTAAGATAAAGCTGATAATTTGGTAAGTGCAAAATATAATCTTTCAAGAATATATGTTTCTACTAGCCTTAAGTTTCGTTATTACGAAGTTATGCACATTTTTTGTCTTAAGTTGATTTTGTGCCCCTATATGAGTTTAGAGAATCTTTATCCAGCAAACTAACTGGAAGAGGCAAGATAAACATGCTGTTATGAAAAAATATGCATATATATATATATCAGACTTTTGGACCCAAAATTAAGCACTTCCATAATTATATGAGATGAACTTCAGAAAAGTATTACCAAGTCAAAAAGTTTGGCAAACTCCCAACTGAATTCACTAGAAACACTTAGCATAATTCAAACTGAGCTGCAATAAACTCTCAGTCTCAAAAAAATAAAAAATAAAATAAAATAAAATAAAAAAATTACTCTACTTATTAGTTTTTGGCCCAATAGCATTAATTTCAGAAATAAAGTGTGAGGTTGGGTTCGAGCCCCACCACTGCAAGCGTGTGTATAATTTTATTTTTTAAAAAAGATTGCAGGCATCACTTATCCCGAAATGTTCAATTGACACAAGAACCAGCAAGGTCAAATCCAGAGAAAAGACATCAGCTGAGTTTAACCAATCAAAGCTTAAATTCTTACCCAAAATATTATTATTTCTACTCGAAACAAAATCTAAAATAAGAACTAAATAATCCACTCTACCTGGTTTGACAATAAACAAGAACTACTTATATATGCACTCCAGGGTATTAAAAATGCATAAGAAACCCACACATACTGAAAAACATACGCAGTAAAGTTTATACATGCACCCAATTACATAGCCATTTCTACAAACTAAAAGGGATAACTTTACAGAAAGGATAAATAGTCAGCATTGAAAATCCCACGAGCAAATTTAGAAAAATAAAATAAAATGAGAACAAATATTCAAAAACCCAGTAATCGGGAGCAGAAACCAAGAGAATGCACAAATACAAAGAAAATTACTCTGACCTTGAAATCGTCAGAATTGGGAAGCCTGTCTTTGTTTCTGGCCCAACGGTGGCGGAGCTGAGCTATGGTGTCTCCGGTTAAGGCAAGAGAGGCGGCAGTCACGGCTTGCTTGAGGGGGAAACGGTAAGCGCCGCCGCCTCCGGAGTCGATTGAGGATGACGGCTTTGAATTTCTGCTGTTAGTGTTTCTTTTATTGTTATATCTTTTGTTAATTCTTTCGTGAAATGGCCCCATTCCCCATATTCCCCCATTTCCGCTCGCACCTAAAGATCCCATTTTTTTTCCGCTTAACACGAAGATTCAACCAACCAGAAGAGATTTCCTGATCTTTACTTTACACCATTTATTTCTGGTGGTGGTATGTAATTTCCATTCTTATTTTGGCGATGCAAATGATATGGTGTTCCTCAAACACCGAACAAAAGGAGAATAAAAAAGGAGGCGACAAAAAGAAAAGAAAAGAAAAGAAAAGGAAAACAATTCTCCACACCACTAGTAAATAGTAATTATTAACAATCTATAATGGACTGAAACTTCAAGGAGAGCATGTTTATTATCAAAAATCAGTGGACTTTGACCTTGGAATAAATAAGTGTTAAAAAGGAGTTGAGGGGTCTCAACGGTCGGCCATTTAAATCAATCCAAAAATTTATGAAAGCATGAAAAATGAGTGTATGTGTGTTGTCTGATTTAATTTTTGTTTATTTAGTTTGATTTGAATTCGATTTAAAATTTTAAATTTTTTAATTAATTAAAATATTTAATGAATTTAATTTTATTATAAATATTTATAATTTAAAATAAGTGAATTGAATATGAAATTAAATAATTTGATTCATTAAAGATCGTATTTGATCTTTAATATTTTTTATTAAATCAACACTCTTATATATAATATTAATAACGATTTCAAAATAAAATCTATACATAATGTTGGCCTAGTGTTTATATTATGCTATAAATATTAAATCTTAGTCCAAAAATAATAGGCAAACTAAAAAAAATATCAAAAATAATATATAATACTTCACCTATGTATTAGTAGAATGTTATATAAGGATTTAATATTCAAATATTGAACTTTTGTGCTAATATATGATAAAAAATAGGTAAAATTTCAAATATGACCATAAATTTACTTTGTAAATACTATATTTTTATACAATTTGAAAGAAAAAAAGAAAGGAAGAAAGAATATTAAATTGAGTCGGATTTTTTTATTAGATTTCGGATATCCATCAGATTTTGATATGGTACTGACTAGTAAAAATTGCATAGGATATCAGATCAAATTCGAATATAGATTTTAATAATTAGATTCGATCTTGGACATAATTGATTTGATTTAAATCTAATCCATTGACATCCCTACATTTTTTGTTTTATTTTTAATTTTCATTTTTTATGAATTATTTTTATTGTTTTTATTTTCACTAAAAAAAATTACAATAAACACCTTAATATAAATTTTTATATCTAAAAAAACACATAAAATTATTTTTCAATACACATAACCCATTCCACAAACTTTTTATTCCAAAAAGCTCAACAACTATTAACTTTTCCTCTGTTTTGGAACAAAACTACTTTTCAATTTCTTACATTAAGAATTTTTTTATTTATTAATACTTAATATTTTAAAATTTTCTTTTTTTCAACTGTATTCCTTTACTTACTATAAATTCTTATAGAAAATTAATTTGTGAACTTAAGGAAACTTTAATCTTTTGTTCAATTCATTTGATTTTAAAAATTTAATTTGTCTTTAGCTACTAAAAATTCAAAAAATATATTTCTCAAAAAGTTTGTCACACTCCAAATCCAAACCATGTGGCTTAGTTTCAAGGAGTGAAATTCATTCTTAATAAATGAGTCGTCAATCAAAATCATAACTATTAATAAACTCTAAATCTTCCTAGCAATCCAAATAAATCTCAAACATGAAAAATCTCAAAAGGCCAATCCTCTATCAATTAGAATTTCATTAAACAATACAAAAAATGACAAGAACTAAGTCCTCAACATGACAATGATATTAAAATACTACTAATTCCTCATCAGAAGTTTTTTAACTCTAATTCTCGTGAAAAATGGGTTCAACATCCTCATCAGAGCTAAAATTTAGGTTTTGCCAGAAAGAGATAAAGAAAATAAAATGCAAATAAAGAACTTAGTGAATGCCAAATATGTGCAATATGAGTTCAAGAATATATCATGATTAAAATGATGTTTAGTGATAAATATTTGAGAAAAACATTGAAAACAATCATATGCTACATAGTAGTAAAACAAGAATATAACAGTAAACACTTTTTAATAAGTCAACATTTAAATGCAATGATCAAACTAATGTTTGTTGTAGCCATTCAATTTTATGAATCCTACTGCAACAGTCCCTTATCGCTCCAGGTAAAGCACTACCTCCCCAAATAGTGCTCGAGCCTAGGTCCTTGTGAAATTCTATGTCCCGCCTTAGCTACAAAAGATTGTTATGCACTGGGGGAATTAAGCCATAGGGGGCTTGGGGTTCAACTACCAAGCTCACTTCTTCCCAACGAAGTCCCTCAGTCACCCATACCAAATTTGATTCAATATCCAATGTCAACACATAAAATGAATTCAGCTATCAGTGTTGATCATCATATTGAATTGCTAGTCTAAAGATATTATTAAATAAAAATAAGATCATAAAAGAATACGTTTTCTTGTATCATGAAACAAAATAGGAAAATTTCATGTGTGCAGTGGAATATTATAATAGTGCAGTGGAAATTGGAGAAAAGTTTCTAATAGAATGCATTGTAGCATATAACCTCTTGAGTTTTGGAAAGTAATATGATATATTATACATAGGAATAGGCACTCTTTCATGTTCTGCATTATCTAATCAATGATCATAGAAGGTTAGCTTGAATAACCTACTAAGTGATGGTAATAATTAAACCAATTTCTTCTAATGAATACTTCAACTAATGGCCTAAACTTTCACATTCATTTAGGACACCTATACGACACTTTTATGATGAATGCCTAGAATAACCTAAATGCATGAGCATCTCTTTATGAACTTTAATATAACAAACCTTAATGGGAACCATACTTGTTATCCTAGCCCATTAGAAGTACTCATTACGCAATCATAAAATTACAAACACCAATAAAAATTTAAAGGCTCAATTAACACAATACTCAACTTTTCAATTAACAATTGGCCTTCAAATATTTTAAAAAATAAATAATCCTCACATATAAGTAATTTTTTTTCTTGTATTAGCATAAAAATTAGACACAAGTCATTGTACTCATATTGTATTGAAGACTAGAGAAACATCATTAACTTAGCCACAATTTTTTGAAATTGAAGTTGTTCTAGGAGTTGGCATGCCCTTATTACTATTTTCAAGAACTTAGAAGCTTGACACTATGATTTTGTAGTAGAAAATATCCATGACTTTCAAAAAATTAAAATAAACAATATGAGGAGGTAATATTTTATTTAATTTTTTTCTAAACAATTTCAATTTAATATATGAAAAACTAAAACACTTTTATTATCATAGTAATAAATCTCTCAAGTTAAAAACAATTTAGATCATATATGTTCTTAGGCAATTAAACTTGTGAATTTTAGAAAAATGACTACATAGTTTGAGTTTGTGAAACTTTCCAATAATGTTACCAACACATCAAAGTGTTTTAGTAAAATTTATCAATTTAAAATATTATTGTTCAAATGCGCGAAAGAAATTCTAATCCAAACTATGCCAGATCCATCACTTAGTTTGGCAAGTTATTTTTTTTTCAGATTTTTATAAAATTCAATAGAGATAGTTAAAACCCAAATTTTTTTTAGATACATTAAAGTTTGTTTAGATAATTTTGATGTAAAATTAACAAACTTTAACTCACAAAACTAGTGTATAACTTTTAATCCTAAAATTTAAAAATCAAAAGCCAATAGCAACAATAATAAAACTATACAAATATCATGTGCATAAATATATATATATATATGTATATATATATATATACTGAGAATAGATCATATGTCATGAGACATGATATTAGTCTAAGAGCTCACTACCCCACAATTCAAAATTATGCCAACAGCCAACAACACCTCATGCCTTAACCGTGACCCGGATGCTCTGGTTTTTATTTCTCCAAAGTCAACTCCCTCCCC
>JACGDI010005586.1:102577-122259 GCA_014898725.1 Jacaranda copaia
TAACCAGTAATGTTATCGGTTCAGTGTCCGGTTCGATTTTGAAAACATTGCTGATAGCTATACAATCTGTCAAAGATTTTCCTCTTTCTTATTTATTAGATGTAGATAAAGGCTAGACTACCAAAGACTAGGGTTTTGCTTGAAATTTTGCAGTCGCAGCCCTCTTCCACAGTCCAGCTTCTTTTTCTTTTTTCTTTTTTATTTAAAATAATTAGGGTTTTAATTGAAATTATTATTATATATATAAAAGAAGTGACTTAGATCAAGAGGATTGTAATTATACCCTCTCTAAAATTAGAATAATTACTTACTATAATTCTAATTTGGTAAGAATAACAAGCTCTAAACACCACTTTAAAAAAAATTGATTTTTGTAACCACCAAACAGTGGCCGCTCATTGCAATCACTAGTAAGTGACCGACTTGTAGCTACTTTGTGACCGATATTATATGAATTTTTTAAAAAAAAAATTAGTAACAAATTAGTGACTGATTTGTGATGGAATTAGTGAACCTAAACTTGACGGTCACTACTCAATCATTAAATTAGTGACTCTATTTTTTTTGTCACAAAAGTGGGAATTAAATCCTCCTATTTCCTTAACATGGGTCACTCATTAGTGACTGAAAATACAACAGTCACAAACCCATCATAAATTCTTAAATAGAATTTGAAAAAACTTGAAATTAGCAGGAATCGAACCTGCGACATCAATAAAATTTTTACTTTTACATTCCATTAGACCATGAGGATTATGAAGAATCAATAAACAGTAATGATGATAATTAAACAATACTAAATCAAGAAAAAAAATTAAAAAATTAATATAAAATTATTGTTGCTTTACTTTTTAATTAATTTATATTGGTGTCATTTTGTTAATATAATTAATCATAAAATCAATCAATAATGAGAAAAAGTTAACTAAATTGAGAATATTTAGGGCCTATTCCTTACCAATTTCCCAAAATATTTTTCAACTCCTAAAACAATCCCATAATATGTACACATTCTCCAATCCTTCTCCCAAGACACAAAAATTTTATACCTAAAAAACTTCAAAACAATCTCAAAATACCCTACACTATAAAAATCATACCTATCCCTTCATTTTCTCACTCTATCTTTCGCACCACTCATTCATTTATCACTATCTTACTTCACTCATTCATATATATATGTATGTATATATACATATATTGATATGGGGTGGTCTAACAGGCCTAACCCAATAGCTTTCGACCCAAGAGTGCATTTCTAGGCCCATCTCACTTATAAAACCTAGTTAGGTCATCGACTTTGATTGACCACTTGCCCGACTTGTCACCTTAGCAATAAGTAAGACTAATGTCTCTCAACTAGACTGCAGACTGAGTGCGCGTGCTTGATTGTCCCTGATGAGAGGGCTCGAGCGCCGTGGCCCATGGTGGCCACCCAATCCTATAAGCTAGTTCTATATTCAACCTTTACTATCGATCAGTGAGGTCATTTTAGAACCAAATCCTATATCTGCCACATTAAATGTCCGTCTTTGCATTAATGACACATGTCGTCCCAATGCCACCCTTATCGCCGCTCCTGATAGGAGGCGCACCATCAATGTATTATTCTGTCATTGAAAGCCAGAGGTGAGGTCACCTGGAATAGTATAGGGATGAGAGATGACCTAAAATTTTTCATATAAGGATAAAAGCTCTCTACACATGATAAGGGTATTTTGGATATATCATCCACTTGGAGAAGGCTATAAATACCTCGTTGTTAGCCACTCTTAAGGTATGCCATTTTCTTACTAAAACCCTCACTCTATTACTAAGTTATTCTAGTCGATCTAGAACTGACTTAAGCTTCATAGTGCCTTAATCGAAGGCACCTCGACTAGCCTGATATTTGCTTGTGATTGTAGATCTCAACCCGAGCTCTTCTGAAGTTGGATCACTTGGCCAATCAAGTCGAATTACCCTAAACACTAGCTCAATCTAGTAGAATACATCTTTCATCCTCATATCATACATATAAAAATATTAAAATTTTACTAGTTATAAAATTTTAAAACTTATGTTTACAAATTTAATTAAAGTAATTATTGATAAAATTAATTAAATTTAATTAAATATTATTTATATTATTACTAAATAATTTATTTATTAGATAATGTATTAAATTAATCAATTAAATAATGTATTTAGTTATATTTAATATTTAATCTATTAATTAAATATTACATTTATTCGTTTAATAAATAATTTAAGCTGTTTTAATTTGATATGATAAATAAATTAATCTTCTTCAAAAAAAATTAATCTTTGTTAAATATTAATTTTCATGTGTATTCTAAATTATAATAAAAAATTCATATAATCATAGTGTGATATTTATTTAATAATCTATTAAGTTTAATAAATTAATATTAATATAATTAAACTAATTATTGAGAAAATTAATTAAATTGAAGCAAAAATTATTTGATTATTTATTATTAATTTTTTTACTAAATAATGATTTAAAGTAATTAAGTAATTTATTAAATTAATTAAATTTATTTATTTAATTATTTAAATAACTTGTTATTTATATATTAATTATGTTTCGTATTTCACGTATAATTAAATACTATGTTTATTTGTTTCATAAATAATTTAAGATGATTTAATTTCATATAATATAAAATTATTTAATTTTTTAATTTGATGAATTGTTATGAGAATTATATATATAAATTATTATATAAATTATTTTATTTAAATCAATAACTATATTTTATTTGTACATAAATTATAAATAATAAATAGTTAAATAATTATATTTTAATTAATAAATAGTAATTAGTGTATAATTAATGTAAAGTAATTATTTTTTTATATAAGCTAATATTAACAATTATGATATAAGTTAATTTTTATAAGTAAGATATAATTATGATTTCATAAATAAATAATATTTATTAATAAGTATTTTCTTCCAAACAATACATCATTTGCTAATATTAAATTTATAGAAATATAAATTTCAAAATAAATCATCAATTAAATTAATTATATATTATTTTATTATAACTATATATCAATCATTACACATACAGATACATATATATACATACAAATAAATCATCAAACTATAAATATACTTGCATACATTAAATAAAAAATAATCATTTTCACTATATAAACCTAACAAAAAAATAATTGATTTAACATTTATAAGAATGTTTGTCTCCTTCTAAAACATAAAAAAAAAAAACTCATTCTCAAATTATTTTTCCTATTTTCCCAAAACAAAAAGAAATGCTTGACACTTTTTCTAATCTTTCTCCCAAAAAGCCATTTTCTCCCAAAATATTTTCCAAAAAACACCCAAAACACAAAAGAACATAGCCTGAACTTTTTAATTCTAAAATAAAATAGTAAAATACTAAAATTATTAACTAGTTAAAGGGACGTTAAGAAGGTATTTGGCTAAATTTATTTAAAAGATCTTATAAGTTCATACATTTTATATGATATTTTTGGAGCTCCTGCATATTATATTTTTCAATCTTATAAGATGCTAGATTTTCTTTTAGAAATAAGTTCTCTAAAATGTTTGGAAAATGAGATTTTGGAGCTTATAAAACATTAGTAATAACAATTTTATAATTATTATATTAATTAAAATTTAAGGAGCTTGTTAAGATCTTAAAAATAAGTTAAGAACTCCTCATCATTTTAAAAAGAGCTTATAAACTTTTAACATCTTATTTTAGAATCATTATAAGCTCTTTTCTTAAAATGATTATGGAATACTTTTTGATATCTTAGAAGTTACCAAACATCTTATAAAATGTTTTGAGAAGCTTATAATCTCATCCAAACAACTTTTAAATATTTTAAAATATCTAACTATACTCTATACCTATAATATAAGATGAGTATATCATTTCATAATTTTATTTTGTAAATTTGTACTATTATTAATTTAGAAAACTAATAAAATTTATCTAAACATAAAAGCATAAACTTTAAATCCTAAAATCTCACAACTTCTATAAATTTTAAACCCCAAAATATTAATAATAAAGAATATTTTTTATTGATTAACATTGTTATATCTACATAACTAAAATTAAATGTTAATATTCAATAACAATCGTAAAATCTAATTTTTTAAAATTATATTAAAATATAATATGTAAAACTATTAAGTATCAAAATCTGAATCAAAGTCACATATAACAAACTAGTGAATAATTAAAATTTGAATTTTAAAATTTTAAAATTAAAAAATTAATTACTATAATTAAATAAAAATTATCAAAATAAAATACAAAACAATAAAAAATATAAAAGATAAAAATGACCAAATCACTAAACCCTAACTCCATTCACATTTCAATTTCAATTCCCTCCAGCACCTTTGCCAAGTATTCTTTCTTCTTCTTCCTTCTTCTTCTTCTTCTTCTTTTAACTATTAAGTTCTCATCGGTACTGTTGTTGGAGAGATGCTTGACGCCGAGAGCCAGCAACATCTGGCTCTTGATCGGGAGGCCAGCAGCGTGTGACCTAGCAATAGCCGGGTGAGTCTAGCTACTACTAGGTCTCTTGACGGGAGGCTAGCAGCTAGTGGGCCTCCCGCTGGTTTGCTAGCTTGACTCGTCCTGCAGCTGTTGGGCCTCCTGATCCCCTCCCCCTTTTTTTTTTATTTTTTTATAATTATATTAATTTTTTATTTAATTGTGTTGGTTTGAAATTTTGCATTTTGAAGTATTGAAAAAGTAAAACATTTTGATGTTAAGTTATAATTATATGAATTTGGTTGTTGTAATTGCTTGCATGTGGTATAATTATATGAATTTTAGTGTTGTAATTTGGGGTATAATAGTGTTGGTCGGATTAATTCAAGAAGATAGAGAATGTGGTGCTTTATATAGATGGGATAGGAGGGGTTTGAAAATGGTGAAAAAAAGATGGCATGTGAGAGAGGGGAAGTGGCAACAAAGCCGCGGGACTTGTTAGCATTTTGTTGACAAGTCCTTTCTGGGAGTAATCCAATACATCTAATAATTCTGTACTCATAATGTTGAGAGTTTAACTTTAATTGCTTGAGCTAAACTTCCTCAATATGAGTACTTAAATGTGCTATGCATAAATATAACGAAACACGAATATAACGAAACTCTGACCGTGTGCGGTGAAATAAGATTGAAGTTGATGCCTTCCAGACAACGGATGTGCACAACTATAGGTGTGTGCCTAACTCAAGAAAATTTGGCAAGTCACTTGGAAAAGCAAGTCTTGACTATATTTTTGTACATTATAATGGAGCTGGATCTTTGTAGCAACATGGAATGTGGCTGGAAAATCTCCTCAAATTTACTTAAATCTGGAAGAATGACTACACACCTCACCTCCTACCAATATTTATGTTCTTGGGTTAGTTAATTAGCTAAAAATTGCCTATACTTACCCTTTGTTAACTGTTGTCAGGGTTCAATTTCAATAAGCATGTCTATGCACCAAACGAACTTCTGCTTCATTTGTAGTCATTTAACCTCTGGAGAGACGGATGGTGATGAGTTGCGAAGGAACTCTGATGTTATGGAAATTTTCAGGAAAACAAGATTCCCACCCGTTCATGGCACAGGAGATGAGAATTCACCTCAAACAGTTCTTGGTGATGAGTATATATTCCTCATCCATATCTAGCAACTCTCTTTAAGCATTTGGTTTAGCTTTCCATTACTGACTCCACTATCCCAATTATAAGAACCATTTTTCATTTTTAGTGTAAGGATGACGCGCAAGGTTATTTTCTCGTTAGTATGGGAAGTTCTTATTCTAAATCTTGTTTGTGATTTCTTACAGTCGAATCATATGGCTTGGGGATTTGAACTATAGAATTGCTCTTGCTTACCGATGTGCAAAGGCACTTGTAAAGATGCGCAACTAGAGAGCTTTGTTAGAAAATGACCAGGCAAGCAAATGAATTTTGCCTTAGGAGCTTTATTATTTTTTATCTTCAATCAATTAGACTTCAACTGTTGCCATCATTGCTTAATAAAGACCACTGATTTTCCCCCTTTTAAAACAGCTTTGGATTGAGCAGAGGCATGGACGTGTTTTTGCTAGATTGAATGAAGGAAACATATATTTCCCTCCAACACACAAGTATTCAAATAATTCTGACTGATATGCTGGGGATAATATGCACCCAAAAGAGAAATGGAAATACCCGTGGGATTTGTAGTTTTCAACCTCTTAGACAGGAAAGAAAAAAATGCTACTTTCCAATTAAATCACATAGAATTACCTTTGTCAATCATCTGTCTGTAACTTAAGCAATATTATTCTTCTTTTCCTATCCTATTGCTGTCAAAGGCACTTGCATAAATAAAGGCTCTAGTTTGCAAAGTTTATTTTACTAATAGTTATTTGGTCATATATTTACGCTATATCCTGGTCGTCTTCTATTTGATAACTCCTTGGTGGCAAATTTGGCCGTTTTCATGTGTCTCCCTCTTTGTGCACTTATTGTGACGTTTTAAAAGATGCCTCTATTTTATGCAGGGTGACTGGAATCCTGATTGGCAGTCAACATCTAGTAGCAAAGTTACAAATCAAGTTCGCCAGTTAAAGGAATTGCAAGAAACTAATAGGATGATTGGGTACCCTCATGGGACAAGAGAGGTTATGTCTAATGAACTCAATTTCTCCTCTAAAAGGAGCAATTTTGATGTACCACTAGAGGCTTGCCATGAATCTAGAAATGAAAAGAGCCAGATATTCTTAAAGAAAGTTATTATCTCTTCACAGTTTCTTGAACATATCCGTATCATTGAACAACAGGTAACTTCTATCAACTTACTCATGGTCTTCTTGGTGTAATCTGCTCAGTTAATGAGATAATGTTCTTCAAAACATTTTCCCAGTTAACTATTGCAGGTATCCAAATAGTCCAATGCACTCTAGCAATAAGGCATGCTTTTTATTTGCTTTTCTTTTCTGTCATTCTGCTGACTTCATGCTTTCGTGCTGCTTAGTTGCTAAGCTACTCTTGTGGAATTCAGATGAAATCACTGGCAACTTTCTAGCACCATCCAGATTGTATGGCTCTCTTGATGGATAGAAGTGCAGCATTAGGTCTTGATTTAAGCTTTGTGACCCATGTCTTTCTAATGGAACCTATAAGGGATAGAAGGTAATATGTGGAATTCTTATGTCTTGACAATTAGAATTAATACTTTGACAAATTTGGTAGGCCAAAATTGTAATTGATTTGCGCAGTACGAATTGATGGCCAAAACATAGGACTTGCAAAGATTTGAATAATGTTAGTTTGTTACAGAAGTTCTCATGCTGCCTATGAGCAAATGTTATGCCAATGGGAAAATTTGAGTCCATTGTTGTAGCTGACACTATTTGCTATCTGTGTCTCTGTGTGTGTCCTCATCTGCATGAAAAGCTGAGTGTTTCTAAAACCTAGATTAGAGTGAGCTTGTTAGCTCTTTCTCCCCACCGTAGGAGTACTCAAAGTGGGGAAATATTTGCAACATAGAGAATAAGGAGAGTTTTGGGGTTGTCTTAAATCTTAATATTTTGACATAGTGGCTTTAGGTTGTTGATTAAGGCAAAACTTCCTTGGAAACTGAAACTGGCTAAATTGTGAAGCCACAGCTGGTGTTAACTGGCGTGTGCTGCATTTTGTGTCTGTGTTTGAAACAATTAGCAGTAATACAGATTGTTCACACAAACTCTTTTGGAGCTGCTTTTAGAAGTTGTGCACATTTAGAAGTGTAAACGAGTAGAGCTGAGCCCGAATCTAATAAGTTCAGGTTCGGCTCATTTATTTATCCGCGAGCTCGAGCTCGAGCCAAGCTTGATCGAGTCTAAAAAGCAAAACTCAAGCTCGATTTATTGAAATAGACGAAGGCTCGGCGAGCCTTATTGAACTTAACTTGATAAGACTCATTATAGATAAATAGAAAAACTCAATTTGTTAAATTTGGATGAGCTCAAGTTTAAGCTTGTATATGCTTGAATTAACTGGAGCTCATTTAAACTCAAAACAAAATCTATAATTATAAATTTTTTAAATAATTTTTTCTCTATATTTTTCTAAAAATGAAAAATTGAATTATTATTATTATAAATTTTATTTTATGGACCTAGATTATAATTATATATTTATGTGCATATATATAATAAAAAAGTTCGTTTAGGCTCGCAAAATTTTTGAGTCAAATATTCTTGAGTTTGGTTTG
Organism: Jacaranda copaia; assembly: GCA_014898725.1. NCBI lineage: Eukaryota > Viridiplantae > Streptophyta > Magnoliopsida > Lamiales > Bignoniaceae > Jacaranda > Jacaranda copaia. The sequence continues at coordinate 110,815 of JACGDI010005586.1, forward strand.
ACTCGTATGATTGACGAGCTCGAACTTGGCTCGACTTGGGCTTAAAAAGACTGAGTTAAATGCGAACTTTCATCGAGCCGAACTTGAGTTGTTCGCGAATTATTTTATCTCATTTACATCCTTATGCACATTGATTATATCATTAGTGTATTTGCTTTGATGGATGAGTAGTTGTGGTGGTGGTGGTGGTAGTGGCGGATTTTATTTTTTTAAAGTATCAAGTATAGTTTCCATAGACACGCAAAAACTATACGAACAATAGGAAATTTTGATGCTACTTCGCTTAGGCAGTACGCATGTGCTGTGTGAGCCATTTTGTTTGCCCATATGATGCAACCCTTCACTTTTAATATAATGTTATTGAATTTCTATTATTGTTTGGTATTATTTATAATGTGAATTGTATTTTAAATAATATGGTTTTAAATTATTATTAATGAGAATAAAAAATAGGTTAGATAAATATATTAAATTAAACATTATAAATAAAAAAATTAATAAATTAGTTACCGATTAGTGACCCCAAAAGCAGTCACTAAATCGCTCATTATTTCTGAAAATTTGTGACCACAAGCAGTGGTCACAAATCTGTGATCGATTAGTGACTCCAAAGGCGGTTATTAAATGGAGGAAATAAACTATTATTTTTGAAAATTTGTGACCACCACTAGTGATCACAAATTTGTAACCGATTAGTGACCTTAAGACGGTCACAAGTCAATAACAAATGGAGTGGTTGGTCACATGGCCAACTATCAATGACCCACCTTGCGGTCACCAAGCGATCTAGTAACTGCTTGTTCACTATTTTATACAATTAAATTAGTGATGGAATTTAAATAGTTAGTAACTGCCAACACGGTCGCTAATTTGTGACCACTGTGATCGGTCACAAATACGGTCAGTGACCGATTTTTTGTTGGATTTGTGACCGATTTGGCAGTCATAAAAGCCAATTTTTTTTGTAATGAACTAATGAGTCATACTTCTAGTAATATCATAAATTAATCAAGAAAAGTATTATATCCTATGACCAAAGATTGAAGGTTTATTATTGATGTAAAATTAAGATTGAATATGTTAGTTATCGTTATATGACTAGGAAGAAATTTAATTTTTAATATATGTATATATTCTTAAAAAATGGTATTACATGGTGACTATATCTTTTGATTGATATACTAAATAAAATAAAATAAATAAGTTAAAGTAATAAACCAAATACAAACGAAATTCTAAGGCATTACAGTTTTAATTTATCAAGGTTAAAATCATCATTGAATCACTTTAAACAATCTAAAAGAAATTAGAAAAAGCTAATTCGTTAAATTACTTAACTTTATTAGTCAAGGTAATTTAGTCAAAAGTTTAGTTGTTTGATTTTGAGTAAACAATTGGTGGAATGGGTATTTTAAATATAAAAATATATTTTAAAGAGTTTTCAGCAATTTTTAGAAAAAATGATATTTAATTTTTCATGAATCCCATTATATTTTATTTTTATGTCACTTAGTACAATTATTATGGGATAGAAATTCAGGAAAGCACAAGAATTAATACATATTGATCCAACAATCCTACAGAAAAGCATTACAAATGTGATGGAAGCCGTAACGATTCCTTGTCATTGTGAGATTTTTAAACATGCTCAAATTAAAGGAGTTCTTTGTACCCTCTTCAAGGGGGCTACTAAAGGCGAAATTATCCGTTGGAGTTTTTTCAAGGGGGTGGAATTTTAGGATATATTGATTTTTCAATTATTAATATTGATATTTTGTTGAGAATCCATCAAAAATATTTTTAATAATTTTATTTTAATTTATTAGACCTAAAACCTGTTCACATAAATTTTATATCCAATAATATGCCAAAAATACCAAAAAATAAATTTGAAATAATATCAAAGATATAAAATTGAAAAATAATAGTTTTATAAATAAATAATTAAAAAGTATTCAAAAATATAAAAATCAACGTTTTAACTAGCGACCCTCATTGGCTTCATCATATGCCAAATAGTAGTCAACATTATCTCCATGATGATGATGTTGTTGCTAAGGCAGACGCAGATGTGCAGATGATGAAAGGCCCTAGTGTGGACAAAGTGCTCTATAATGAAATCCATCTTGCTAGATAGGCATTGTAATTCACCCAACACCTTCGACTAACTTCTCTTGCTGCTGTCGAAAAGCATGGTCTAATTCTGCAACCTTACACTGCACCTCATGACCTCATCCAACTGGGCCTCCTAATGGAGTGTTGCTATATCCGAAGATTTTGCGGGAGGTGTATGATAGCATGAGTGCTGCTGTTGGTAGCTCAATCTGTACACTTGCACTTTCTTGTTGGACCACTAACAGACTGCGCTCATAACTCATGAGATTGTTGGATCTCTACACTCCCAACACCTTCTAGTTGGGTTTGAAATTGAAATAGCACTTATTGGAAACCCTTTTATAGAATAAAAGTTCAATAAATTAATGCGCAATTATGTAAGGAAAACAAATATGAATAGTGTGTTAGAAACTTACAGTAGTTCTCCTCATCCTATCATCGACCTAGCTCCTATTGGCTTGTCTCTGTTGGGTACGTATAAAAATCTCCTTCACCATTATATATATATATATATATATATATATTATAAAACTACAACTAGTGATCCCTAAGCTAGGTTGTCACCAATTTAAACTTAAATCATAATTCAATAGACAACCTAAAAAGCCAAAATTTAAGGAGTCTCAAAGATAGCAGCTTAACTCTAAATATGAAAAATCACTATGAAGAGTTCAATAGGTACATACCAAAAGTCATATAGTCAAACTTAGACATTCACATAGCATTCCCAAGTCTAAGTATCTCGATTAGGTGTACTCTATATATACAATTATAGCACCTAATCTATTATAAAATAAGTCCTTCCATGGGCAAGCCTCAAGCCCTTAGTTTTTATTCAATCCTATTTGGGAAAAGAATAAAGAATAACAAAAGGGGAAAGTCCTAGAGATTTAGTGAGGGGAAAGCACAAACTGTGAGAGAAAAATTGACGAAGAAGCAGTAATTCAAAACTGTAATGTATAATACAAATTACCTAGTTTAGCTTAATTAATCAAGATTTACATATTATAATACAAATTCGGGTCCACTAAGTATTATATATCCATTGTTTGATTCCAATATATGTTTTTTCATCATTAACAATATAATATTTGTTAAATCAATTAGAACAACACAATTTAATCAGTAATAACCCCAATTTCAACAATTAACCCAAAATCTTATTATTGAAACTCAATTACCAAAAATCAATACCACCACATATGACCAACATGACGATATGAGAATTCTGTCTCAAGGCCACCGTGTATTGCTGCCGGAGTCGTTGACCACCCCCACCAACTAGCATGTCTCAACCCACACAATCAAATGTCAAAATCAATTTTAAGCTTTGCTGTTGAATTGGCCACCAATTGAGGCCTTATTCTAATTGCGCCACCACCTCTGCCGCTATCGGTGGTCGATAGGTGAAATTGATGCTATCAGCTAGTTCCTTGAGTTGAACTCTTCAAGACCCACATTCTAAACTCCAGCATCCACCATTTGAACCACCAAGTCCACCATTCCCTGCTGTTGCTTAATTTCGAGCTTTAATTTCTTGACAGCCCACCAGTCGTAATAGGTTGCATGTGGTACCATTGTACTCTTGATGTTGAAAGAAACCTTTTGGTTAGTTTAGTTTGAGAGTTGGCCATCACCGGAGGATGATCACCAGGGAAGACGCGATAGATTGAAAATAAAAATTTGAAGAAATTGGGTAGAGATTTTGCTATTCAAAGGAAAGTTTTTAGTAGTTACAAATTAACCCCAGAACTTTCTTTTAGATGTCAATTACGCCCCTCTACAAGTGAGTGCATTAGATTAACCCAGTTGACTAAGAATAATCCCATTTTCACTCCCAAAACTTTCAAATGTTCTTCAATTAATTTTTTCCCTATTTACATTTTAACCCTCAAACGTTTTTTTAATAATAATAATAATAATAATAATAATAATAATAATAATAATAATAATAATAATTTCATCAATTATATTTTTAGGGGTGTTACAGACCTCCCTCTCTTAAAAGAATTCGATCCCTGAATTCTCACCTGAGCACTGAATATGTTCAGGATATTGTTGGCGTATGAGATCTTCTCGTTCTCAAGTCGCCTATTCTATGCTGTGATTACGCCATAATACTTTTACTTGAGGAATTCTCTGATTCCTAAGCTCTCAAAATTTTTGATCTAAAATACGAATTGGTTACCCTTCATAGGTTAGGTTAATTTCCAATGATATATCTTCATGTGAAATAACATAGAAGGGATCAGGATGACACTTTTGAAGTTGTGATACATTAAAAACATCATGTATTCCCATCAAACCTTGGGGTAGTACTAAATGATAAGCTACTAGTCTCATTCTTTCGCATATCTCATAAGGATCAACATACATTGGGATAAGCTTTCTACCTTTTCCAATCCTTTAGACACCTTTTCTCGAGGATACTTTAAGAAACACTTGGTCACCAACTTCGAATTCTAAATCCTTTCTTCACTTATCTATATAACTTTTCTATCTATCCTATGTTGCTTTCATTCTTTGTTTGATTATCTGTACCTTCTCAATAGTTTCCTAAATTAATTCTAGCCTTAAAGTTTCCAAGAACTTATTGGCATTGCTTCTATGTTTTTCAAGGTCACAATGCAATGGGGATCTACATTTTCTACCATATAATGCTTCATACGGGGCCATCTGGATGGTAGATTGGTAGTTGTTATTGTAAGCAAATTCTATTAAAGGAAGGTGTCAGTTCCAGCTCCCGTTGAAATCCAAAATACATGCTCGTGGCTTATCCTCCAATATCTAAATTACCCTTTTTAATTGACCATCAGATTGAGGATGAGTAGTAGAGCTAAATTGTAACCTTGTTCCCAAGTGTTTGTGCAAACGTTTTTAATGTCTCGAGGTAAACTTTGGATCTCCATCTAACACAATATTAGTTGGGATTCTGTGTAATTTGACTATTTCCCTGATATATAATTCTACTAATTTCTTAACTTTGTAATATGTTCTGATTGGTAGAAAATGAGCAGACTTATGGTAACCTGCTTCCATTTCCAATTAAAGATCAAAAGTAGTTGTAGCAATCCTAATGATCGCTGATGCTCTGCTTTCACCAACTGATAGGTTAGGTATGTTTGTACATAGTTTGCAACATCTCTTTTCATCCTGTTCCACCCGAACTATTTCTTCAAATCTTGACACATCTTCGTGCTTCTCGGATGTATCGTATATCTTGCCTTGTGCACCTCTTTCAATAGTCTTTCTTTCATCTCTTTAGGCACACATTCTCTTATGGAATAAAAGAGTGCCTTGACTGTCTCTACTGGATTCAAATTCTTCAAAACTCCTTACTATTTCTTTTTATTTCAGCATCCAATTATTATTAGCCTAAGCTCATCGGATTTCATCATACAATTATGGTTGGATGTTTACTCCTGCAATCTAAGCTCGTTGTTTCATTCTTAATACAATAACTGCCCTTTGACTTTTTGATGTTCTTGTTCCCAGTATGTGGGCCATCCTAACCTTTCGACTTAAAGAATTTGCCACTACATTGACCTTTCTTGGATGGCAAGCAATAGAGAAGTTATAATCTTCAAGAAATTCCATCCATCTTTATTATCTCATGTTTAGATCTTTCTGCAAATACAAATACTTGAGACTTTTATGGTCTATGTATACTTTGAATGTGGCCCCATAAAGATAGTGTCTCCACTTTGTTAATGCAAAAATTACTATAGCTAGCTCTAGGTCATAAGTTGGGTAATTTTTCTTATATGGTTTCAATTTTTTGGATGTATAGGAAATAACTCGCCCCTTTTACATTAGAACACATCCAAGCCATTCTTTAGAAACATTAGTACACACAACAAAACCTTCTAATCCTTCTGGAAGGGCCAAAATTGGAGCCAAAGTCTCTGTTCTTCAACTCTTTTGGAAATACTTTTAGATAATCAGCCACTATTTCTATTTCTTCGATTTTGGCTATATCTTAGGGTTTACTGATTATATAAGCTAAGAATCCTTGCCTTTCTTCCCGCATAATTTTTTTTGCCTATACCACAGATATAATTAGTATTAGGGAAGTATTATCTACAAAATAATATGTTAGCATTGGTACCTTATCTCCGAGAGTTATGCATTTAGTGTAACAATTTACTTGTGCCTGATGTTGATACAACTAATCCATTCCAACTATCAAATCATATTCCTAAATGGACATTTCTATAAGATCGTCTGGATATTCACTATCCTTAATCATAACTGGGTAAACTCGATACATGGTATCTGTTATTAACCTTATTCCTAAAGGTGTCTGTACCTCTATTTGATAAGCTATGGTTTCGGGTTGCATATTTAACTTTTGAGACAAAGATGTAGATATAAAGGAATGTGTAGCTCAGGGATCATATAATGCATTACCATTAATTCCAAAAATTAAAATCATACTTTCTACTACTTCATTAGGATCCGACACTTTCTCTCTAGTTAAAGCATATGCACGAGCTCAAACCTTCAGTTTTCTACTGGTTTCTGCCACATGTTTCCTTTTCCTACAAGTGCCAGATTCTTTTATTGAGACAATCTCTGACAAAGTGCTGATCACTACCACAACCTACACATTTGCTTTGCTTTCTTCAACACTTAGGCTCCTCATTGCCTAATCCTCCACAAAACCCACATTTCTTTGGTGGCACTCCTGAAGCTGGATCTATGGTCCTATTAGCTTAGGGTGCTCGTTAACTGGTGCCCTTAATTTGTAATTTTGAATGTTTCTTTCCAAGATGACTCTGTCCTCCAAGTTGCAGTATTCCTTTTCGACCCTTTTGCTCAATTTTTTGAACTTTCCATAGTTTTGATTCCACTTATAGCGATTTACTTATGGCCTTATTAAAGCTTGGCAAATCACATGTGGCAAGGGCACATATGAGTTTCGATTGTAATCCTTCCACAAATTTATGGGTTTATCAGTCTTCATCTACAAGTATATAGGGTGCATACTAGATTAATCGGCTGAAAGAGGCCTCATACTGATTGACAGATAACATTCCATGTATTAAATCCATAAATTCTCTTTCTCTTGCATGCTTGACCACCAATAGTACTTGTTTTTCCATGAATTCCAAGGTAAAGTTCCCTTAAGTTTGATGAATTCCTTTTGCAGTTGATCATTTTCCACTAGCTGCGTGTGAGACCTCCCAATAAAAATATAGCATACTAGACTTTCTGCTTGTTTAAGTAATGTAGAGTTTCAAATATATTCCCTAAGTCCTCAATCCACTCTTGGGCTTTTTTGTTGTCCAGTTCCCTTAAGAATTTCTGGGGTTGGAAGCAAAGAAACTGCTCTAATACCTGGTCTTCAGTAAACTTTTTAGCATTTCCTGCTCCACTACCTTTACCTTGTTGATGACCAAATTGTATAAATCTTTGCCCTATTTGATTTATAAGATCTATTGGTTGATCAACCAGAGGGATTTTTGTGACTTCTTCTTTTGACAGTGGTTGTTGAAATACGGGTGCTCTCTGCCTATGAACATTGTGTATGTTAGCCCATCTACTAGGTGATCTTCCTAACCGACCTCCTCGAGCCGGAGCAGGTGTATAAAAACTTTCATGTGATGCCATTCTTATGAGTTGATTAGATTTAAGATATTTTTTAATTTGTAATTATTAAGTTGTACAACAATGTCTAAAGTTATCATCAATACTTTTAGATCCCTTAAACTTGAGTAAAAGTGTTTAACAAAGTTAAGTAAAATTCATGGCAATAGAATTCTATTCATTTAATGATCAACAATAAAAATTTATTAACATTTCGAGTTAGCATTAGCAATTGTTACATCAGTATATATACATGGTCAAAATTCTAAAATTTGCTAAGCTAACTATACACCTAATCGTGGACAAAATGATAATGCTTATGTTAGGGCATTAACCTGTAAGCCTGGTAACCTTAGCCCTTTCTATCTAATCTAATGATCAAAAGATAATACTATAACATACATACATATTTATAGGTACAACTACACCTATGAAGACCTCTAACCTTAATCTTTTACATCAATGATGTTAGATTTTTTGTTTTCATCTTCATCCTCCTGATCTTCCCCTTTTAATTCTATATCCATATCATTGTTCTTCTATTTAAATTCCTGAAATTCATCTTCCATAATGATCTTTGGTGGTGCCTGAGCCTGGGGCTCCCATACAGGATCTTCCTAGGGGTTCTCCTTAGGTTTTTCCATGAGTAACTCCTTAATATGGATATCCTGTTTGTGTCCCAGCTCTATGAAAGGATGAACTCTAGAGGATTCGACTTTTGATGTTGTCCTACCCCTATGATATGGTCTATGGAACTTCTATAATATGCTAGCATTATTATGATCTCATCCATGATCATATGTGTTGTATTAAGAATCTTTTGATGGTTTAACTCTAATGTCCTAAAGGTTTTCTCTCTCTGCGCTCGCGTTATGTGGAGTCCCTTAATCTGTCCTTTAGCTATTTTTATTTGCTCATCTTCTTGTTCTATTTCTTCCATAAGTCTTTCCATAGTGTCACTTCTAACCTGTACCATAGTTTTAAGTGATATGTCTCTGCTTTCCTTTTCCTCAATGCCTTATGCAAGTCATAAAGTTACACCTCATGGCATTGGCATAGCTCTAGTAAGCTTGCCTTTTTTGGCTCTAAAACCTTAATCATTTCTTCTATAGATTCTTTGCTTTTATCTTTTATAGGTCCCTTTCCTTCCCTATGTTCACTTGTCATCCTGCAGTATATAAGCTTATTTCATCAATACCATACTGGTCAAGTTCATTTCCAACTTTCTTTATCCAATAAAAACTTTTCAACATATATAGAGTACCTAAGGTTTAATTTCAATCTAAAGTCCAATGCTCAATTTTCAGAAGTGAAGATTACAAACTAGTCGGTGGTCTTAGGTATAATCTCCTATCTCTTAGTATCGAGCACTGTACCCAAGAGTTTATATCTTAACTAACCTTTTATCCTAGAGGCTAGTTTGGAATCCCAATAATGCTCATTTACCTAGGTCATCGACAAATCTAGGCTTTGATACAACCTCTTTGGTACCCCACTTTGGGTGATCCTTAAGTTAGGGTGTCACTAGTTTAAATTTAAATCATAATTCAAGGGACAACCTAAAAAGCCAAAATTTAACGAGTCTTAATGATAACAGCTTAATCCAAAATTCGGAAGATCACTACAAAGAGTTCAATAGGTACATACCAAAATTTATATAGTCAAACTTAAACATTCACATAACATTCCAAGTTTAAGCATCTTGATTAGGTGTAATCTATATATACAATCATAGCACCTAAGCTATTACAAAACAAGTCCTTTCATGGGCAAACCTCAAGCCCTTAATTTTCATTCAGTCTTATATGGGAAAAGAATAAAGAATAAAGAATAACAAAAAAGGGTAAGCCTGAAAGACTTAGTAAGGGGAAATAGGACAAATAGTTAGATAAAAGCTGTTGAAGAAGTAGTAATTCAAAATAGATTCAATAATGAGCAAGACTCTACAATTAGAAGTAACTATGATATAATATGTGACATCAAATTTAATAAACTGTTGGCAACTCCGTTTTTATTGCTCCATAGAATACAAACATTAGCAATGGTAATAAACAGTAATGGCAGTAACAATTAGTAATAGTAACAAACAATAACGCGGGGAACCAATAATCATAACAAATTTTCTTTATTACTTCGCTACCCAGGCACTTAGCTTCGTCCCCAAGCACTTGGCTTGGTAGGCAGCATAGCCAATCTACATACTAAATCTCGTTACTTATTAGACATCTACCTTTAGCTATTCATAAATCAGGATCTTAGGTGGATACTAGGGGGGAGACCAGCCATCGTTAGCCCCATTCATCTTTGTAGACCTAGCTCCAAGCCCATCCCATCTTGTGGTGTCCCTACTAGTGGTCACATCTCAAAAGTGTCATTAGGAGACTTAAACATAGTGCAAATAGATAAAATATATTCAAATGAACATTCTTTAATATATTCATGAAACAGTTTAATAGTGGTGTTGGTAAAAACAAGGCTATATATATAGTACATAGAACAATTTAAATAGGAGTGGAAAATGAGATTTGGTCGGCAAAACCCAAAATCAACAGAATAAAAGGAAGACGATAAAACTATAGGGAATACGGGGCAATAACAGGTAACACAATAAGAGTTTTAAGCACTAGAACGAGTATAATCAATTTCTAAAAATAAACATAAGAAACTCATATAGTCGAGAAACATTTACTTTCCAGAAAAAGATAGGTTTAATCCTCTCCTTAACTTCCAAAGAGAAGGCTATCCTTGTCCTGTTGTCCATCGGATCACATCTCCTCGTCAGCTATTCAAATGAATGTACTTAACATTCAAATGCTTGTTTTGACATTTTAAATGATTATTAGACCATTTATATTCTACTATTGATTGTTTTACCATTAATACAATATTTTAAAGCTCGATTTTGAAAATATCGTAAAGTAACATGCTAATTATGCCATTAACATTTTTATACCTATGAGGATCATATTTTTTTTGATTAATTATTCAAATTTAGATTCCTATTATGACATTTATCCTTACAACATTACGCAAAGTTGATTATAAGATTACAACGATCAGATTTAACTATAATGCAATTTATATATTATAATACAAATATGGGTCTGCTAAGCATTATTATATATCCATTGTTGGATTCCAATACATGTTTTTTAATCATTAATAATACAAGATTTGGTAAATCAATTAGAACAATACAATTTAATTAGTAATAACCCCAATTCTAACAATTTACCCAAAATCTTATTATCAGAGATTAATTTCCACAAACCAATACTATACATACGATCACGACAATGAGAGGAGGATTCTGTCACAAGGCCACCTTGTGCCGCTGTCACTGGAGTTGCTAACCACCACCCCTACCAATGCATCTTACCGACATAATTGAATGCTTAAATCAATTTTAAGCTTTGCCGTCACATTGACCACCAATTGAGGCCCTAATCCAACCATGCCACCACCTCTGCTGTAGTGAGTTTTGCCCAACTTCATTGTTGTCGATGGTCAATAGGTGAAATTGACTCTACAATGTGGTTCTTTGAGCTGAACTCTTCAAGACCCACCTTCTAAACTCTAGTTTTCGCTACCCGAACCATCGCATCCGCTACTCGTCGCCGTTGCTCAACTTCGAGCTTTAATTTCCCAATAGCTTGATGGTTGAAATGGGTTGTATGTGGTGCATTTATACTTTTGATGTCTAAGGAAGCTTTTGGTTGGTTTAGTTTTGAGAGTTGGCTG